>CM053036.1:164368157-164453093 GCA_028564925.1 Lithobates sylvaticus | reverse complement strand
ATGAACAGCTAAGCTAAGCAATTTCTGATCAATAAGGAATTACATGGCACCCTCCAGCATAGAACTGGTTAAGTTTTAAAGTGCAAAAATCTCTATGTGCTCCCAAACGAAAACACATACTGCATAATC
Source organism: Lithobates sylvaticus (assembly GCA_028564925.1). NCBI lineage: Eukaryota > Metazoa > Chordata > Amphibia > Anura > Ranidae > Lithobates > Lithobates sylvaticus. Next base: position 164,452,964 of record CM053036.1, on the reverse strand, counting down.
CCAGTCCCTTAGTATAATTATTGAAACTTTAATTGTTTTTAAAGTAGACTTTTCAGAAAAATGTCAGGACTGCATAATCTGTCCCTGTTGGTTTAAGAAAGAAAAAAGGAACGTGGAGCAATTTCCATAATTAGCAAAAGTGATTAATAAGGCAGTTCCATTCAGGCCATTATGTCTATAAATTAGCCTTGACAACACTGCAGCGCTCAGTGAAAAATGCATTTGGATTTGTGTTGGGCTAAATGCACATACACATCGCTAAGTGATTCTTCTAATTTAGTCAGCATAAATGGAGACGTTGACTGGCCAGGCAATGCAATTTGCAGAGACAATTTAACATCTTTGTTACATTTTCCAGCTCTCACTTCAAATACGTTGGGGTTACTGGATGCTTGTGGGTTTGTCTTCTGCTGAGTTATGTGGTAATGGACAACGTCTTTGTGCTGCTAAGTGGATTTGTTTTATTCAAGATATATTTCTTTAATTAATAATTACATGTTAATGTGACCTCACATTTACAAAGACCCAGCATGGTAATTGGTAAGCCTGAATTCTTGCTCTCTTTTTTTTGTTTTAGTGGGTGCATTTTGATTGATTTTCAACTTTAAAATGTTATTGAGCAACACTGGGGCCAGTGCTGTATTTTGGCCTAGGCCGACAAGGCCCAGGCCTAGGGTGGCACTCCCGACCTCCTCCCGGCACCCGCATGCAGGGCCGACATCAGGGGATTACATCTAAATCCTGCAGCATTGCTATAGGGGGGGAGGGCGGGCCGCACCTGAGTGATACCAGGAAGCAGTTGTAGTGGGTGCAGTCAGCCCCCCCTGCCCCATCGGCAAAGCGGTGATCAGCTCGGCAGCGGTGCTGTGACAGGGAGAGGAGACCTGCAAAGTGTCTGTGTATCTCCCCCGCTTGCCCCCTTCTTTCTCCTGTCAGCTGAACAGGAGAAGAGATAGAGCAACTCAAATTGGGTTCCCCTAAGCACCACCCGGCTTCCTGCCGGTTCTGATTCCCTCCCCATTGGCCACAGCAGAGGGACAATCAGAACACACTGAGGGAGTGCGGCATCATAGGAAACGTAGTCCTGAAGATTGGTGGTGTTTCTGCAGCCCCAGTGTATCCACAGACAGCAGGCAGGCTATAGTCCTCCAGAATGCATGCACTCTGTGGGGGGGGGGGGGGAACCTGGAACCCGGCAAAATGAAGAGTGCTACAGAAGAGAAAAAGAGAGGACTGTGCAGGGGGAGGCCAGAGAGGGAGCCACGTTGTAACTGCACCACCAGAGAGAGAGCCACGTTGTACCCACACTACCAGTGAGAGAGAGCCACGTTGTGCCCACACCACCAGAGAGGGAGCCACATGTACCACCAGAGAGAGAGCCGCGCTGTAACTGCACCACCAGAGAGGGAGCCACGTTGTAACCACACCACCAGAAAGGGAACCACTCGGTAACCGCACCACCAGAGAGGGAGCCACGTTGTACCCACACCACCAGTGAGAGAGAGCCCCACGTTGTGCCCACACCACCAGAGAGAGAGCCACGTTGTACCCACACTACCAGTGAGAGAGAGCCACGTTGTGCCCACACCACCAGAGAGGGAGCCACATGTACCCGCACCACCAGAGAGAGAGCCGCGCTGTAACTGCACCACCAGAGAGGGAGCCACGTTGTAACCACACCACCAGAAAGGGAACCACTCGGTAACCGCACCACCAGAGAGGGAGCCACGTTGTACCCACACCACCAGTGAGAGAGAGCCACGTTGTGCCCACACCACCAGAGAGGGAGCCACATGTACCCGCACCACCAGAGAGAGAGCCGCGCTGTAACTGCACCACCAGAGAGGGAGCCACGTTGTAACCACACCACCAGAAAGGGAACCACGCTGTAACCGCACCACCAGAGAGTGAGCCACGTTGTACCAGCACCACCAGAGAGGGAGAAACACAAAGCCACTACCAGGGTACAAACATGCTACACTACTGACTAGAGTCACCCCGGCCAACCCCGAGTGAGTGAACGTCCAGCCAGAGGGATCACTTTTGCGGTTTCGCTGGGTCTGGTAAGAGGGCCTGTTGGCCATTGTTCATTACTGTTCCCAGGGTCTGAGCCATTAGGAAGTGCCTAGCCTTCTATCCTCTAGGCCTTATTGGGCGCCACAATGTCTCTCTCTGTCCTCTTCCCCCGGCATCCCTCTGTCCTTTTCCCATGTAGTCCTTCTCTGTCCTCTTCCCCCGGCGTCCCTCTGTCCTCTTCCCACGGCGTCCCTCTGTCCTTTTTCTTCTTCTGGGAGAATGCATACTCATTTTCATTTTTGTAGGTGTAATAGTTTCCTGTTTAATGTATATGTTTACCTCGATAAATCTGAGATCCAAACTCAAGATCCCTTAAAGTGGTTGTAAACCTCAGTCATGAAATATGAACAAAGCATGGGGAATCCCTCCTGCTGAGCAATTGTCTGTTCCCAGTGTGGGGGAGGGCAGGGGAAGCCATCCCTGCTGGGAGAAGACAGTGATTATTGCTATAGCAGATGCTAGCGATAATGGCAAGTGAATCCAGCAGGCTGGTTGTACCTAAGTTGATCAATCAATCAATTTGATACATTCAGCCTGCAAAACAAGGTCCATAAGACATGGATGAGCGAGTTTGGGGTGGAGGAACCTGACTGACCTGCACAGAGTCCTGACCTCAACCCGATAGGACACCTTTGGGATGAATTTGAGCGGAGACGGTGAACCAGGCCTTCTCGTCCAACATCAGTGCCTGACCTCAGAAATGCGTTTCTGGAAGAGTGGTCAAACATTCCCATAGACACACTCCTAAACCTTGTGGACAGCCTTCCCAGATGAGTTGTTAAGGCTGTAAAGGGTAGGATCAATATTGAACCCTACGGACTAAGACTGGGATGCCATTACAGTTCATGTGCGTATAAAGGCAGGTGTCCCAATACTTTTGGTAATATAGTGTACAGTGCCTTGCAAAAGTATACCAACACAAACTGGCACATAATTGTGAAGTGAAAGGAAAATGATAAATGGTTTTCAAATTTTTTTACAAATAAATATGTGAAAAGTGTGGCGTGCATTTGTATTCAGCCCCCTAAGTCAATACTTTGTAGAATAATCTTTCGCTGAAAATACAGCTGCAAGTCTTTTTTGGGTTTGTCTCTACCAACTTTCCACATCTAGAGAGTGACATTTTTGCCCATTCTTTTTTGCAAAATAGCTCAGGCTCTGTCAGATTGGATGGAGAGCGTCTGTGAACAGCAACTTTCAAGTCTTGCCACAGATTCTCAATTGAATTTAGGTCTGTACTTTGACTGGGCCATTCTATGCTTTGATCTAAACCATTCTATTGTAGCTCTGACTGTATGTTTGGGGTCGTTGTTCTACTGGCAGGATGCACCTCTGCCTCAGTCTCAAGTCTTATGCACCGTACACACGGCCGGACATTCCGACCACATTTGTCCGAAACTTGTGTTGCACACACACGGTCGGACAAAGTTGTCGGAAAATCAGATCGTTCCGAACGAGGTGATGTATAAGACGTACAACGAGACTACGTAGAGGCCAGTAGCCAATAGTTTTTGTCTCCAAATTTCTTCTTAGCATGCGTGGCACTTTGTGCGTTGGAATTCTCTACACACGATCGGAAAAAGTCAGATCGGATTTTGTTGTCAGAAAATTTTAGATCCTGCTCTCAATTTTTTTCCGTCAGAAATTCCGACGGAAAAAGCCTGCTAGAGCCCACACACGATCAGATTTTCTGACAACATAATCCTATCAGACTTTATCCATCGGAATATCCGACCGTGTTTATGGGGCATAACAGATTTTCTTCTAAGATTGCCCTGTATTTGGCTCCATCCATCTTCCCATCAACTCTGATCAGATTCCCTGTCCCTGCTGAAAAAAAGCATCCCCACAACACGATGGTGTGTTCAGGATGATTCTGCCACACATAGCATTTTGCTTTTAGGCCAAAAAGTAAAATTTTGGCCTCATCTGACCAGAGAACCTTCTTACACATGTTTGCTGTGTCCCCCACATGGCTTCTTGCCATTCTTATGGCTTTCTTTCCACAATGGATTCCTTCTTGCCACTCTTTCATAAAGGCCAGATTTGTGGAGTGCACAACTAATAGTTGTCCTGTGAACAGATTATCCCACCTGAGCTGACCAAACTCACATTTGGCGGGTGCTCCAGTGCACCAGCTATGTACAGCATATAAATATAAATCCACAGCATTGTAACAGCTCCGTGCTGCTCCAAAGGTATTCTCAGTGTCTCACCAACCCATCTGCCCCTCCCCTACGTGTTACGTCATAGGGTCACGTGAATCTCCTTGAGGAAGTCACTTGACTCTGCGCCATAACAGGAAAGGGAGGAGCCCGAGCCTTAAGGATGTAGGCCTGAACCACTGTCTGCCTGATCCATCTGGAAATGGTAGCAGAGGACGCTGGAAGCCCCTTCCTCAGCTCGTCCGTGATCACAAAGAGAGAGTCCGACCATCAAAAAGACTCTGTACCTGAGAGATACACCCGAATCGCCCCAAACCACATCCAGGGTGTGCAGTGCAAACTCCTTGAGATGTGAAGGCCTGGAGCACAAAGAAGGCAGAATAATGTCTTCATTCGAATGAAAATCTGAGACAACCTTCGACAGAAAAGATAGGCATGGGCGAAGAACCACCTTATCTTTGTGAACCACCAAATAAGGAGTATGACAGGATAAAGCTGCCAGCTCCGACACTCTGCGAGCGGAGGTAATAGCTACTAAAATGGCAACCTTCTGCGACGATGCAAGCAAGAAAATCTCCTGAATATTCTCAAATAGAGTCTTCTCGAGGACAGCGAGAACCAGGCTTAAGTCCCACGGCAGTAACAGAGACTGCACCGGAGGAGTCATGTGCCAAACTCTTTGAATAAAGGTATGAACCAAAGAGTGCATGGCCAGGGGACGTTGCAAGAAAACCACCAGAGCAGATACCTGGCCTTTGATGGTACTTAAGGCCAACTTTTGCTCAACACTAGAGTTGAGCGGACACCTGGATGTTCGGGTTCGGCCGAACTTCGGAAAAAAGTCCGGGTTCGGGACCGAACTTGACCCGAACTTGACACCGAACTCCGAACCCCATTGAAGTCAATGGGGACCCGGACTTTTGAACACTAAAATGGCTGTAAAAAGGTCATGGAAAGGGCTAGAGGGCTGCAAATGGCAACAAAATGTTGTTAAGAGCATGGCAAGTGATCTGCAAACAAATGTGGATAGGGAAATAACTTAAAATAACATAAAAAAAAATAAAAAATAAAAAAAAATGCTGGAGGCCCCCTTCTCAGCAGAAGAGGTACAGGAAGTCATTAAGAACCTCAGAAACTCAACGGCACAATGCCGCACATATGGTGGGAATACCCCAGAATACGCACTTTCTGGAAAAAATTATTCAATTTAATGGATAAGATAGTGGGAAAATAAAATAATTGGAAATAAAAAAAAAATGAAAAAATTATAATCTTGACCTAGGAGGACGAAATTCAAATGGAGTAGGAGGTTGAGGTGGCGGTGGATGTGGCGGTGTAGGTGGAAGCGGCGGTGGAGGAGGACGAGGTAGCCAACACTGGTTCAAAAATACAACAATGGCTGGGTAAGGCTAGTGGTGAATGATGTGTCGAATTCTGTCCCCCGTCGCATAGTGTCCGCCCTGTACTGCGCTTGCTCAGTACGTAGGACAAGGGGATTTTGAAACTCTCCGAAGACGATGCGCGGTGACTCCAGGTTCAAGCCACATCATTCGAGGTTGAAGCCTAGCCAAGCAAGCCCGTGAGGGGCCCTGTTACTATGTGCTACCGTATGTCCACTTGGATGGTCGGGCTTGAACCTGCACTTACTGCGCAGGCGACGTTCATCTTTGGAGATTTTGTGAATCTCCTTGTCCTCCGTACTGCGCAAGCACTGCACCTGCGCAGTATGGCCGGACACTATCCAATGGCAAGACAGTTTTCGTCAGAACACCGGTATATGTGTCTATTCTGCACAAGGTACGGCCAAGTCCTGTGGGATCCATGCCTGGTTCATTTTAATGAACGTGAGCTTGTCCACATTGGCTCTGGTCAGGCGGCTGCGCTTGTCTGTGATAACGCCCCCTGCCGTGCTAAATACACGTTCAGATAATACACTGGCGGCAGGGCAGGCCAGCACCTCCAAGGCGTAAAGGGCAAGCTCAGGCCATGTGCCCAATTTGGAGACCCAGAAGTTGAAGGGGGCAGACCCGTCATGCAGTACGTGTACGCGTGTGCACACATACTGCTCCACCATGTTGGTGAAATGCTGACGTTCCATCTCAGCTGGTGGTGCTGGTTGTTGTGGCGTGCCGACAAAGCTTTTCCACATTCCAGCTATGCTAACCCTGCCTTGCGAGGTGCTGGCAGTGCCCCGGCTGCGTTGGCGACCTCTTCCTGCTCCTCTGCCTTCGCCTTGTGCTTCCACCGTACCCCCGCTTCCAAGTGGGAATGCCACCAGCAGCGTGTCTACCAGCGTGCGCTTGTACTCGGGCATCTTACGATCACGCTCCAGTGAGGTAATTATGGACGGCACGTTGTCCTTGTAACGGGGATCCAGCAGGGTGGCCACCCAATAATCAGCACCAGTTAAAATGTGGGCAACTCGGCGGTCGTTGCGGAGACACTGCAGCATGTAATCGCTCATGTGTGCCAGGCTGCCCAGAGGCAAGGAAAAGCTGTCCTCTGTGGGAGGTGTATCGTCTGTGTCCTCTGTATCCCCCCAGCCACGCACCAGTGATGGACATGAGCTGGTCTGGGTGCCACCCTGCTGTGAACATGGTTCCTCCTCCTCCATCTCCTCCTCATCCTCCACCTCGTCATCCTCCAGAACTGTGCCCTTGCTGCCAGACAATTGTGTACCTGGCGCTTGTTGGTGCAGGAACCCAGCCTCGTAGCCACTTGTAAATGACTGCCCTGAAAGCCTTGGAAATGAACCCTCTTCCTCCTCCTCCTCCTCCTCCTCCTCCTCATCCTGTGCCACATCCTCTTCCATCATCGCCTTAAGAGTTCTTTCAAGGAGGCATAGAACTGGGATAGTAACGCTGAGAACTGCGTCATCGGCACTGGACATGTTGGTGGAGTACTCGAAACAGCGCAACAAGGCACACAGGTCTCGCATGGAGACCCAGTTATTGGCGGTGAAGTGGTGCTGTTCCGCAGAGCGACTCACGCGTGCGTGCTGCAGCTGAAACTCCACTATTGCCTGCTGCTGCTCACACAGTCTGGCAAGCATGTGCAAGGTGGAGTTCCACCTTGTGGGCACGTCACATATGAGACGGTGAGCAGGAAGGCCGAAGTTACGCTGCAGCGCTGACAGGCGAGCAGCAGCAGGGTGAGAACGCCGAAAGTGCGCACAGATGGCCCGCACTTTCTGCAGCAGCTCTGGCATATCGGGGTAATTCTTCAGGAACCTCTGGACCACCAAGTTCAGCACATGCGCCAGGCAAGGGATGTGCGTCAAACCGGCAAGGCCCAGAGCTGCTACGAGATTTCGCCCATTATCGCACACCACCAGGCCGGGCTTGAGGCTCACTGCCACCAACCACTCATCGGTCTGTTGTTCCATGTCCCTCCACAACTCCTGCGCGGTGTGGGGTTTTTCCCCCAAACAGGAAAGTTTTAAAACTGCCTGCTGTCGTTTAGCCCTGGCTGTGCTGAAGTTGGTGGTGAAGTTGTTACGCTGACCGGATGAGGAGGCGGTAGAGGATGAGGAGGCGGAGTAGGAGGAGTTAGCAACAGGAGGCAAACTAAAGTGCCCTGCAATCCTCGGTGGTGGAAGGACATGCGCCAAAGTGCTATCCGCCTCAGGCCCAGCCGCCACTACATTTACCCAGTGTGCTGTTAGGGAGATATAACGTCCCTGACCATGCTTACTGGTCCACGCATCCGTAGTTAGGGGGACCTTGCCACAGATGGCGTTGGCAAGGCAAACCTGATTTTGTCCCCCACTTGGTTGTGCAGGGAAGGGATAGCTCGTCTGGAAAAGTAGTGGCGGCTGGGCACGACGTACTGTGGGACAGCCAATGACATCAGCCTTTGAAAACTCTGCGTCTCCACCAGACGGAATGACAGCATTTCAAAGGCGAGCGATTTTGAAATGCTGGCATTCAGGGCCAGGGATTGCGGGTGGCTAGGGGGGTACTTCCTCTTCCGCTCCAGTGTTTGGGAAATAGAGAGCTGAAAGCTTCCATGGGACATTGTGGAGATGGTTGGTGACCCAGGTGGTAGTGTTGCTGGCAGATCCTCTGTTTGCGGGTTGGCAGGTGTCACTGTCACTACAGAGGTGGATGAAGAGGCCGAGACTGCAGCAGAAGAGGAAGCAGGAGGAGCCAGAGACCTTTCTTGGTTTTTGCGGTGTCTACTCCACTGCATCTCGTGCTTTGCACTTAGATGCCTGGTCATGCAGGTTGTGCTCAGGTTGAGAACGTTTATGCCTCGCTTCAAGCTCTGATTGCACAGCGTGCAAACCACTCGTGTCTTGTCATCAGGACATTGTCTGAAGAACTGCCACGCTAGGGAACTCCTTGCACCTGGCATTGGTGTGCTCGGTCCCTTGCTGCGTTGGGCAGTAGCAGACGTACTGTCTAGGGGACAGACGCTCCGCTTTTGCACCCTGCTCCCTCTTCTGCTGTGCTGGTGGCTCTGTGCGACCACCGCCTCTTCCTCTGAACTACACTGGTCACCTGCATGACGTTGATTCCATGTGGGGTCAAGGACCTCATCGTCCTCCACATCATCTTTCACCCAAAATTCACCCCTGCCCTCCTTGTCGGTCTGCACAATGGCGAAAGCAGCAGCAGTTGGCACCTGTGTTTCGTCATCATCCGAGACGTGCTGCGTTGGTCCTCCCATGTACTCATCATGAAACATAAGTGGTTGGGCATCGGTGCACACAATCTCTTCCACTTCTGAGGCAGGGCTAGGTGGATGGCCCTGTGAAACCCTGCTAACAGAGTCATCAAAAAGCAGACGAGACTGCTGCATGATTTGGGGCTCAGACTGATTGGCTGATTTGCAAGGGGGTGAGGTGAAAGACTGATGGACATCGGCTGCAGGTGCCAACTCTGAACTTTCATCAGGAGACTGGGTGGGAGACAATGTGAAGGAACCGGAGGCACTGTCAGCAGCAACCCAATCTACTATCGCCTGTACTTGTCTTGGCCGCGACATTCGTACAGCCTCATTAGGCGAGCCAAAATACTGCTGCAGGCTCTGTCGCCTACTCGCACCTGCGGAAGGTGTTTCACTAGTGCGTGTAGCTGGCACAGATCGACCACGTCCTCTCCCTGCAACAGGAGCACCACCAGCAGCACCACGACCCGGGCCACGTCCCCTTTTTGATGATCTCCTCATATTTTCAAAATTTATGATCTCGCCCTAAATGGGTGTTTTTGTATATAGCAGAATACACGTACACGTAAAGCGTTTATGAAAACGCAGAAAATGCTATTGGGAAGAAAAAAAACCACTGCAAAATTTAAATTTTTTTGCAATGTTTTTGCAATATCAGACTACACGGATAGTATGTAAAGCGTTTATGAAAACGCAGAAAATGCTATTGGGAAGAAAAAAAAACACTGCAAAATTTTTTTTTTTTGCAATATCAGACTACACGGATAGTATGTAAAGCATTTATGAAAACGCAGAAAATGCTATTGGGAAGAAAAAAAAACACTGCAAAATTTTTTTTTTTGTTTTTGCAATATCAGACTACACGGATAGTATGTAAAGCATTTATGAAAATGCAGAAAATGCTATTTGGAAGAAAAAAAAACACTGCAAAATTTTATTTTTTTGCAATTTTTTTGCAATATCAGACTACACGGATAGTATGTAAAGCGTTTATGAAAATGCAGAAAATGCTATTGGGAAGAAAAAAAAAACACTGCAAAATTTTTTTTTTTTTGCAATGTTTTTGCAATATCAGACTACACGGACAGTATGTAAAGCGTTTATGAAAACGCAGAAAATGCTTTTTTGAAGAAAAACAAACACAGCAAAAATTTTTTTTTTTTTGCAATGTTTTTGCAATATCAGACTACACGGATAGTATGTAAAGCATTTATGAAAATGCAGAAAATGCTATTGGGAAGAAAAAAAAACACTGCAAAATTTTATTTTTTTGCAATGTTTTTGCAATATCAGACTACACGGATAGTATGTAAAGCGTTTATGAAAACGCAGAAAATGCTATTGGGAAGAAAAAAAAACACTGCAAAATTTTATTTTTTTGCAATTTTTTGCAATATCAGAATACACGGTTAGTGTCTACAGCGTGTATGTAGGAACACGCAGAAAATGCTATTGGGAAAAAAAAATAAAAAGCAAAATTCAATTTTTATTTTCAATAGATTTTTATTGAGTTCATCAAAATCAACAAAGAAACACAGGAACAGGTAAAATATACTTTGAAAGGCCCAAAGTGTAGGAGGTACAAACACAATTCACTAGAAAGGCAACAATATACAGTGGTCAACCGCCTGGCTCTGGCCCAGAGCCCGTCTGTGCCCCAATCTTGTGTGAGAGAGGAGGTGCACTCCCCCGCGGCACCCCTAAGGGGATCTAACTGTGCCGGGGAAGAGAGCCACCACCCCCAAGAAAGCATAGTGAGGAGGAAAAAAGAAGGGGATCGGGGCCAGACCCAAGTCGTAGTAGATCAACAAACATTTGCACAGTGTGTTGAAAAAATTGTGAAGATGGTCGTCTCAGGATCAGACTGGGAGAACCAATAGGCTTCAGAGACCGCTCCTGTAGCGTAAACAATGAGTGTGTCGGTGACCGTGTCTTCGTGTAAAGGACATATATGCACCATGTTTGGTGGCAGTGACCAGAGATCCCAATTATCCGCTGTGAACCATGGGAGATCGTATGCATAGATGACAGCGGATAAAAATGAAAAGTCAAAAAAATGCAAATAAAAAGAAAAACGTCAGTCAAAAAAAATCAGTGTGTTTGGTAGTCAATGGTCAAATCAATCAATCCTGCCTTGGTGCCTCCAGTGCACCCAGCAGATAGGAGATATGGCCTAGTCCTTCAAAAGCGAGACAAATCTTAAAAAAGGGAATGGACCTTTGGCCTGTGTCGTAAGCATGGAATGCATATGAGATAAAATAAAAACTAAACCCAAAAAAAAAAAAAAAAAAAAAAAAAAAAGGGGACGAAACAAGAGATGAGCATAGGTCAAGAAGGAGATCAGAAGAGACAAAAGAGTGAGGATGAAAGGAAAGGAAAGGAAAGAGACAGAGAGAGAGAGGAGAAGAAGATCTTCAGTGACGGAGCATAACCCGCTGCCCTACTCAGCGCCTGGGGAAGTGGAGGTGGCTGGAATCAGGGAGATGTATTTAAGCCAGGGTTCCCAGATGGCTTCATGGTTGGGAACAGTGTCTAAAAGGATGCTAGTCATCTTTTCCTGGGCCATAATCCATGATATTTTTCTTTTAACTAGGGTGAAAGAAACAGAAGGCTGCTTCCAGGAGCGAGCAATGGTTAGTTTAGTACCAAGTAGAATGAACATAATGAGGCGTTGAGTCAGTTTCGGTGTACCTGGGTGATGAAAGTTTAGAAGAGCTATTTGAGGAGTCTGGGGGATGGGCCTATCTGTAAGTTTCCTAATGATTTGAAAGACCTTATTCCAAAGTCCCCTGAGCTTGGGACATCTCCACCATGTGTGCAGCATCGACCCCACATGTCCACAATTTCGGAAACATAATGGAGATGCATTAGGGTAAATTTTCGCTATTCGGAGTGGAACGAGATACCACCTCATCAGTACTTTCAAATTAGCCTCAATCAGAGTTATGTTTAATAAGCCTTTGTAAGCAAAGGTTGATGCTTTATGCCATTCCCCCAGACTGCAGCTCTGGTCCAGGTCCCTTTCCCATTCCCTCATGTAGAGAGTTTTGGAGGATGCTGAGGCAAGTGATTGGTATATCACCGATATCCCTCCCCGCTGCTCCGTGGCCTGACCACACCACATCTCATACGCCGTAACTGTCAGGGAATTGGGCTTAGAGGACCCCAGAGAACGGACAAAATGAGAGATCTGATGGAGTCTGAACCTTTCCGTGTGGGGCATGTCCAGCTTGTTAGAGCAATGAATGGGTGTCAGGGGCCCCATAGAGCTGACAAAATGTCCAATTCTATAAAGCCCTCTATCCAGCCACCATTGAAACGCCTTAATGTCCATGCCCGGGGGGAGGAGCGGGTTTTGAAAGATATGTGAAAGCGGGTGCCAATGTGATATCAAAAGTGGGTTTCCTTTAAGCGAATCCCAAAGCCTTAGGGAGTGGGATAATGTTGGGGCCATTACAGCAGGTCTAGTTTTGGCAGGGCACCATAAAAGGAAGTCCAGGGTGTATTGGGGAACCGCCTGCCGCTCCATATGCACCCAGTCAGGGTGTGCTATTTTAGAGTAAATGACAGAAAGTTGAGACAATTGAGTTGTGTGGTAGTACCAGAGAAGGTTAGTTAATCCAACCCCCCCCTGAGCTCTGGAGCGATAGAGGGTCCCCTTCGCCACCCTGTGTCCCCTTGATCCCTGTAACGGACCTCGTACTCAATATGTCCGCCGTAAATGCTTCCTCTGTCCGGTACCACACAATCCAAGACCCCTTAGCTCACCCAGTCACCAGACAACACCAGTGTAGGCTACATCAGGAATGACTCTTTATTTGAAATGTCACACATATATACAGCCAGATGACTAAAGCTTAACCTAATTAGCATGAGCTAATTATCTTAATCAACACTGGACTCCTTCATTCAATTGCAGGGTTAATTATCACACACAACAATAGGTGAAATACTCTTACAAGCCAGACTATATTCATTAACACAACAGACAGGTGGCTGGAGTTCATGAGTCATGACATTAGCGTCTCTTGCTAATATGCCAAATACACATACAGATTCTATGTGTATTGGGGGGCCAGCATGGACCTGAATCCAAGTACCACCAGCTCAGGGGTCCCAGGCTTGCAGCTCAAAGAGCACTGTTCCCCCAAATGCCAGGGCCCATAATCGCAAGGTAATAGGCTCGCGTTCAGTCCCCTCCAACAGCCTGTGTCCCAGCCAGGTCTGTCACATTTCTCCCCTTTCGGCAGGAGACTAACACAGGAGGAGACCCCAGACGGGTTGACTCCGAAGTTAGTCAGTGGTTCCAGTCCTCTAATGCCTGTACCCACACAGTACCCCAAACAAATTGTTCCAAACAGAGCACGACTCACCCAGCCAACTTCTGCCTGGACTGGCCCTTCTCCCTGGAGTCTTTTCAGCGGCTGGAGAGAAGACAGGGTGACTGGGATCACTCCATCATGCTGTTGGGGATCTGGGTCGACAGCCCAGCATCCCTGGGGTATACAGGTGGGGACTGCAGTCCCATCCCCCTTTACAGGAAATCTGCCCTCTGTTAGTTATGGGCAGAGGCCAGCAGCACTTTGTTCCGTTGCCAGCAGTTCAGCTGGGTGTAGGAGCTTCCCTACATCATCTCCTCCAGCTAACTGTTGGGGAGAGAAGCTGACTGCCCCAGCTCCCTGGAACTCCGCAGCTGTTGCTGGTGCTGGACAGAGGTGGGTAGCACTCTGCCCTGTTGCCAGCACTTTTGCTGGGGACTCCACATCCTCCGCTCTGGTTAACCGTTGGGGCAGGAGGCTGGCTTCCTCCACTCCCAAATTGTGTAGCTGCCATTGGGAAGGGGAGCCGGCTGCTTCCTTTTCCATTCCCTCATCTGGCTGCTGGGATGACATGTCTGTGGTATTGTCTCCCAGGTGCACGGATCTTTGCTGGGGAGGAAAGACCGCTTTCTCCCCCCTGGCCGACTGTTGAGGAGGGACAACAAACACCTCCTCTCCCTTCTCCCCCTGTATCTGCTGCTGGGAAGTGATCGCCACCTTCTCACCCTGAGCCTCCAAAACTGACACAGGTGTGGGGCAGAGGTCTTGGACCCTCTGTCCGGTGACCAGCGCTTGAGCTGGGGAAGTTCCTTGTAACTCCCCAGATACTGCTGTAGATGCTGGGCAGAAGTTAGCAGAGCTCTGCCCTGTTGTCAGCACTTCAGGTTTAGGGACGGCAATCTCCAGAGTTTCCACTGCCGATTCTCTTGCATGCTGCTGGACAGGCATATTCCTCCATCCAACCTCGTTTTGTTCAGTAACAGGTTTGTCAAGGTCAGTCAGCACTTGCTGCATCCGCCATAAGACCTCCGCGTCCATAGCTGCGGGGGCAGGTGGGCAAAGCACTCTGTTACTATGCCACATTGCTGACTCTTCAGCCAGGATTTCAGAGCTGTCTGCTGGTATTTCCTGATAGTCCCAGGCAAAGGGAGCCCCACCCTGCTGCTGAGCAGTGTCTAGCAGCTGTATGTAGGCAATCTCCAGCTCCCATTCCTGAGCGGCCAGGAACTCCAAATCTTCCTGTGCCCAGTGCACTTCCGAGACGTTCAATCTTTGCTCTCTGTGCTCCATTATTTCCTCCAAACGCCACTCCAGATCACTCCCAAAGTCGGGGTCCTCGGACAGCCTCCAGTAAAACAATCCCAGGCCATTATAATCAAAGCCTTCCGTGGGCCTGTCATCCGCTGTCCACGGGCACACTTGGGCTACATACCACCGGAGGGCTCTGTAGCTCTCGTCCAAACGCATTTCTGCCCGGATCAGCCTGCTTAACTCAGCTGTCCACTCCTGCTTCGGTTGTTCCCCCAATAACAGCAATCGTACTTCATACTGCGACCAGTACCTTACATGGATGGAGGGGAGAACTTTTCCCTGGTGTCGCTGCTCACAGGCTAGCGCTTCTTTCCAGAGTTGTAGGCGAACAGTATCATACCATCCCAGCAGGACCTGCACCGATACTGGTCCTCTGTGCTGTATCCGCATCTCTCGCAACCTCCTTCCGAATTCCTCTTCCATGATGACGTATCTGTACCTCTGCTATCCGGGCCTTGGATCCAGGTGATGGTTTGGATGTGGTCACGACAAGGAAGCACGATCCCACTGCTGCCACCAATTGTGACGGACCTCGTAATCAATATGTCCGCCGTAAATGCTTCCTCTGTCCGGTACCACACAATCCAAGACCCCTTAGCTCACACAGTCACCAGACAACACCAGTGTAGGCTACATCAGGAATGACTCTTTATTTGAAATGTCACACATATATACAGCCAGATGACTAAAGCTTAACCTAATTAGCATGAGCTAATTATCTTAATCAACACTGGACTCCTTCATTCAATTGCAGGGTTAATTAGCACACACAACAATAGGTGAAATACTCTTACAAGCCAGACTATATTCATTAACACAACAGACAGGTGGCTGGAGTTCATGAGTCATGACATTAGCGTCTCTTGCTAATATGCCAAAGGTCTGTCACAATCCCCAAACAAAATGTACTATCTTAGATTGGAATTTTCGAATCTGATCCCTAGGAATAGGGATGGGTAGGGACCTGAATAAGTATAAAATGCGTGGCAAAAGGGTCATCTTAACAGCGTTAACCCTACCCATCCAGGATAGTCCAAGGTTATCCCATTGTCCAAGATCATTTCCCAGTTTGCGAAACATTGGAGGGAAATTAGCTGCATAGAAACTGTCTATAGAGGACGTTAGGTTAATCCCTAAATAAGGGATCGCCTTATCATGCCATTGAAATTGAAAGTTTTCTTTAAGTTGTGAGACCAAGCTGGTGGGTAAGTTTATGTTTAAGGCTAGAGATTTTGCATAATTAACCCAGAGACCAGTAACTTTACCAAAGTCATCGAGCACCTTGCAGATATTAGGAAGTGAAGTCAAAGGCGAAGTGACAAAAAGCAGCACGTCGTCAGCAAATAGGGCACATTTATGAGTTTGGGGCCCACAACTTACTCCTCAGATATCGGGGTTGTCTCTTATGGCGATGGCTAGGGTCTCAATGACGATGGCAAAAATCAGTGGAGAAAGGGGACAACCCTGCCTCGTACCATTGCGAATAGGGAAGGAGTCGGAGTAAAAGCCTTGCATTCTAATCTTTGCCTCCGGGGTGGCATATAGGGCCGTAATAATGTTAAGGAAGGATTGCCCGAAACCCCACCTCTGTAGGATAGGAGTCAGGAAAGACCAGGAGACAGTATCGAAAGCTTTCATCAGATCTAATGAGAGTAGGAGCCCCGCCTGAGAAGGACCCCCATCCCAACCTGATTGAAGGAGGGAAACAATGTCAATCGCCCTCCTGATCTGATCCGGGCCCTGTCTCCCAGGTATAAAGCCAACCTTGTCCCTATGTATGTAAAGACTGATAAATGAAGAGATCCTGTCTGCCAAGATTTTTGTCAAAATTTTTAGGTCATTGTTGATCAATGAGATAGGGCGGTAGTTAGTAGGACAACTAGAATCCTTGCCAGGCTTGGGAATAATTGTGATGAAGGCGGAGTTTAAGACATTGTCAAGCTGAGAGCCCGCTCGTAGTTGGTTATAGAATCTAGTTAGATAAGGAGTTAGGGTGGCCGAAAAATGTTTGTAATATGGAGTGGAAAAATCATCAGGGCCAGGGGCTGAGTCATTGCGGAGATTTTTAATAACTAAAGTTACTTCTTCAGCTGAGATCGATGAGTCCAATTCAGCCCTGTGTTGATCTATGATCTTGGGTATGTTTAGTGAGTTGAGAAATGAGTTCCGAAAGGTAGGGGAAGAAACCTTTCCGTCATCACTATATAGGGAGCTATAAAAGTTGTGGAAGACCTCTAGGATCTTTTGAGGGTTTTGAGAGAGGGTACCATCATGAAGTCTAATTTTGGGTAAGGTGTGACATTTAATTTTAGGGGTCAGCCTGTTAGCTAGGAGGGAACCCGGCTTGTCCTTCTGATGATAAAACCTACCCCCTGCCCAGCGTAGACTCTTTTCCGCTAATGCTGTGAGTGCAAGATTCAGGGCAGTACGTGCCGTGTCAAGTTTGTTCGCCGTGGTTGGACAGGGGTTACGTTTGTGTAGTTTGCTTAACAGTTGAAATTCTTTATCTAATCGTGCCACATCTGTTTTACGAGCCCTATGAATCCTAGAGGCTATTTGGATAATTTTACCCCTAATAAAGGCCTTGTGCGCAGCCCATAGTGTAGTAGGAGAAATATTATTGACATCATTCAATAAAAAGTATTCCTGCAGTCCCTTTTCAATTTCAAGAGCATGAGCAGGATTACTAAGAATAGAGGCATTAAGTCTCCAATAAAACCCTTTACTGGGTCTTGACGATCTGTTCATGGTGAGCAGGAGCATGGAGTGGTCCGACCAGGCAGAGTCTTTAATGACAGACCTATTTACCAGCGGGACGTGGGTAGACAGCATAAAGAAATGATCAATTCTTGCATAGGTGTTATGGGGGTGAGAAAAGTGTGTGTAGTCTCGTGCACGAGGATTTATTTCCCTCCACACGTCCACCAACCCCTGGTGAAAGATCTGTCTAGCAACATTGAGGCTCTGCCTGGTGGGACGGATACGGTCCCTGCCAGGCGGGCGGGACTTGTCCAGTCCTGCGTCAAAGGCAGTGTTAGAGTCGCCTCCATAAACCGTCAGGCCCTCGGTAAGCGGGTTCAAAGTGTGAAAGAGGTGTTTGAAAAATTTTGATTGTCCCCGGTTTGGAGAATAATAGGAGATAAATGAATAGAGTTGTTCATCAATGAAGCCTTTCACCAGCAAGAACCTGCCGTCCGGATCCTTAAACTCCGAGAGAAGAGAGAACTGAGTATTGCGGGAGAAAAATATGCCTACTCCTTTGGATTTGTTGTCAGAATTAGCCAGGTAGAATTTGGGGAATTTAGCGTGTATAAAGGAGGGAGAGTATGATTTGGGGAAATGTGTCTCCTGGAGGAATAACACATCTATTTTACGGTCATGGTAGGACTGGAAAATTTTCCTGCGTTTAATGGGAGAATTGAGCCCCTGAACATTATGCGAAGCAATGCACAGGGAGGGGTGAGATGTGGCGTGGTCAGCCATGGAGCATAACAGAGGGCACAGCTAGTGATTCCCATTCACTTACCTTTAACTCAACAGGAAGCTTGGGGTTCAGACGAGCAGTATTCTCAGGGACAGCAGCCTCCATATTCCGGCAGGAGTACGAGTTCGCACGCATCACTGGAAGAAGAGAGTGATTAGTACAAGTAAGAGTGAATAGAAAAGAGCAAGAAAAGAAAAGCTTAGGGAGATCACCAGAGTGGAATCAAAAGAAAATCATCCAGTTCCGAAGGAGAAGAGTAGAAGGGAAAAACATAAAATAAAGAAAAAAAATAAAAATAAAAAACCCGAAACAAACAAAAAAAAATAAATAAATAAATAAGTCAAAATAATTCAGAAAAAAATTTTTCACGTCCCCCAACCAGTGGGGAAGAATCCGACTCCGAGGGCAGAGGAAAATCTGCGACTCTGAATACAGGATGAGGTGCAGTTGCAGTGGTACCGCTCCGCTCGCGGCACTTCTAATTGTAAACACATGAATGCAAATTGAACAGGTAACGTCACTATAGGTAACTAGAATAAACAAATCAATGAGGGTAAGCTAAATGAAGCAAAAGTACAACCGGTGGTCTAGGGGGAGCAAGGCCAACTAGATGGTAGGGAGCCATTCAGAGAACTAGGTAGGAGAGGGGGTGACTAGGCTCCTAGGTGGAAGTGGCATAAGGAACAGGGGTGGATTGCAGAGGGCGAGGAAAGAGGCCGACTACTTGACAGGCTGCAAGTGGATACCATATGGGGAGGAGAGGGGAAGCGGCCGTCCTCAAAAGATCAGCAAGTATAGTCATACAATGTCTTGTTACTTGGGGGAGGGTATAGGGGGGTATAACCGTGGCCAATGGGTGAAGGGAAGAACCAGAACGTCCAGGAAGTCCAGAGGAGTTTTGAGCTTGTCCATAAGCCGGAAAGAAGGGATCTGGTAGGAGGGTAGATCACAAATAAGTAGGTAATATGTGGAGAACCTGAAGGATCTGTAGAGTTCAACAGTGGATAATGGGAAGGAACCTCAGGAAGTCAGAGGAGATGTGAGTCCATGTGGGCATTAATGCAAAACATGCCGAGTGGACCCAGCCCCTGTTAAGGGGATGTGGTAATAAAGAGGTCCAGATCAGTAGCTCAGGGAGGAAGTCCTTCTTTGGCCTTCTTAGTTTTAGGTTTCGACCATAGTGACGTGAGTGGGCTAGATGGGGGAGGTCGCTTAGTTAAGACGGAGGCTGAGGTTTGCATTGGAGAGGGTGGATCCGTAGAGATGAGGCCCAGTTTCTGTAGTAATTGTTCACCGTCCTGGAAGGAGGAGAATCTGAAGAGCTTGCCGTTATGCTCAAACTTCAAGCTGAAGGGAAAGAGCCACCAGTATTTGATGTTTCTTTGTGCAAGTATTGTCAAAAGAGGTTTAAGCGCCCGCCGTTTCTGAATCGTGTATGGCGAAATATCTGCGAAGAGTTGAACTGGGTGACCCATAATTTGGATTTGAGGGGATGAACGAGCTTTCCGCATGACTTCTTCTTTGACGTTATAGTAGTGTGGTTTGACCACAACATCTCGGGGTAGACCATCAGGACGAGGGGGTCCCAGAGCTCTATGCGCCCGATCAAGTTCCATTTTGTGTGTTCTGATATCAGGAATGAGGGATTTAATGAGGGAGTGCACCGCTTCAGGAATGTCAGTGATGGTCTCAGGCAGGCCTCTGATCCTAAAGTTAAGCCTTCTGGACCTATTTTCAAGGTCATCAATTTTGGCTATGGCAGTATCTAGCTGGTCATGTAAATCTTGGATACGATCGGTATTTTGATTGACTCTAGCGATCGTGGAATCCACTCTGTGCTCGACGGTTTCAATGCGGGTACCTAGCATCTGGAGATCCATTTTAATGTCAGAAGTTATTCTGGCGGCATTCTGTGCTAATCCCTTATCCAACATTTCCGCAAATCTAGAAAACATCAGGGCCATATCTGGGTGCTGGAGGGTGTGAGATTCCACAGCTTGATGTGTTACAGGCTGACCAGGGGATGCTGCTGAGGAGGGGGACAACAGCATCTCATCCAGTGTGTGGTGAATGAGGGACACAGTGGTGGCTGGAGATAAAGGTCCCACAGTGGGTATGGTGTGAGGATCTCAGCCACATACCTCCTCATGAAGGGTGTTCCGCCATGGAGATGAGGGAGAATTGCCTGAGGAGACTGCCTCATGCAGCTGCCGTTCCGCCGCCATTTTGGATTATTAGGGCTCTGAGGAGAATGAAAATCGGGCTGCTAGGCTCCTCTGACACAGTCCCTGACAGCCAGAAATTGTGCCTGCAAGCAGTCTCTGCGTCCCAGGGTCGATGGGATCTATTTCTCTGGGGGTGTCCCGCTGTGGAGTGAGGGGAAAAGCGCCTGAGGAGACAGCGCCTGAAGAGACAGCGGCCTTATCGCCGTCAGGTAAGATCAGCCCGAACAGGGCTTCCCAGTCTCCCCTCTCCTCTCTAAATGGCCGAAAAGTGTGCCCGCTGACTTCCCCCGTATTCCGGTCCTGCCGGGCGGCTTACTGTGTGACGTTGCTCCGTGCAGGGAGCGATGAGCGAGCGGAGCGGGATGGAGCTCCGAGATCAGGCGGCCATCTCGGTCTGCTCCGCGCATGCGCCTCTGCAAAATTCAATTTTTATGCAATGTTTTTCCAATAGCAGAATACACACAGACTGTGGTGTATGTCTTAGTATATGCAGTGCAGTAATGTTGCACTGAGCTTGCAGGTAAAACGTTTAGATTTTGTCTGGCACTGGCCTCATGGCACTGTTACTGTGACTGTGCACTGCACCCCAGCCAGGGTACAATTGCTTTAGGAATCTCTTCAATAATTATGTCTGCCTCTTTCTTTTGCAAAATAAAGAAACTCCCTCCCTTCTCTAGCTATCTAGATCACTCACTGATCTAACTAATTAGAATAAAATTCCAGGAATGTGGGCTGACTTTAGCACACTAACTCCTAAAATCTTCTTCTATCTATCTGCAGCACAGGAACCTGCCTAACAGTGTCTGTCTAACAGAATGACGCTGTGTGCTGTGTGTGTACTATTTATAGAGACTGGGTCACATGCTGCACTGGCCAATCACAGCCATGCCATTAGTAGGCATGGCTGTGATGGCTTCTAGGGCACACTAGTGAAACGATCATCCATTGGCTGCCCTAAAGCTGTTAAAAAGGTGCAAATACAGCGCTGAACACCGGACCCAAACCCGAACTTACAGCCAATAGTTCGGGTTCGGGTCCGGGTCCCGGACACCCAAAAGTCCGGTACGGACCCGAACTTTACAGTTCGGGTTCGCTCAACCCTACTCAACCCTACCAAAATCTGAGCCACTAAAAAAGGAATGGAGGTGGGCGCTGGCCGACTCACACCACGAGATATACAGCCTCCAGGTACAATGGTATATCTTTCTAGAGGTAGACTCAGCCAGACTCAGTGGAGGAAGATTTCTGCAGCACATTTGGCAAGTACAGAATAACAGTATATATATATATATATATATAAAAAAAAATAAAAAATAATATGCAAATGGTTGGAGGGAAGCTTCACAATGGCAAAGATGTTTTTATTACAAAATATATGAGCAGACTATTTAAGCAGACCCACAAAAGAACCCAGCAAAAAAAAATACCAGAAAGGAAGGCACTGGCTCCCACCAACTACTAACCTACAACAAAGGGTATAGATTGCAAGCTGCACAAGGACCTGTCTCAGTAAAAAAAATAATTTCTGTAAAGCAGGGATACTGGGAAAGTCTAAAGAAGAACTCCAGATTAAGAAAAATAATACAACATGTACAATTGCTACTCAAGCCATTAAGTCACTAAGAGATACTTAACCACTTAAGCCCCGGACCATTTTGCTGGCCAAAGACCAGAGCACTTTTTGCGATTCACCACTGCGTCGCTTTAACTGACAATTGCGCACTCGTGTGACGTGGCTTCCAAACAAAATTGACGTCCTTTTTTTCCCACAAATAGAGCTTTCTTTTGGTGGTATTTGATCAACTCTGCGGTTTTTATTTTTGGAGCTATAAACAAAAATAGAGCGACAATTTTGAAAAAAAAAACACATTATTTTTTACTTTTTGCTATAATAAATATCCCCCAAAAAATATATAAAAACTATTTTTTTCCTCAGTTTAGGCCGATACGTATTCTTCTACATATTTTTGGTAACAAAAAAAATCGCAATAAGCATTTATTGATTGGTTTGCGCAAAAGTTGTAGCGTTTAGGGGTTAGCTTTATGCCATTTTTATTAATATTTTTTTTTACTAGTAATGGCGGCGATCTGCGATTTTTATCGTAACTGCGACATTATGACAGACACATCGGACAATTTTGACACATTTTTGGGACCATTGTCATTTTTACAGCGATCAGTGCTATAAAATTGCACTGATTACTTAAAAATTACACTGGCAGTCAAGGGGTTAACCACTAGGGGGATAGGGAGGGGTTAAGTGTGTCCTGGGAGTGATTCTAACTGTTAGGGGGCATGGCTATGTGTGACACAGCACTGATCATAGCTCCCGATCACAGGGAGCTATGATCAGGCAGAACGGGGAGATGCTTGTTTACATTAGCATCTCCTCATTCTTCAGCTCCGTGAGACGATCGCAGGTATCACCGCGGCGATCGAGTCCACGGGACCCGCAATCCGACTCACGGAGCTCCTGGCAGGGTCGCTCGCGCGCCGCCAGTGGCTCGCACGTTACCACACAGCGGCAAATTCAAAAGGACGTACCTGTACACCCATTTGCCAAGCTGTGCCATACTGCCTACGTAAATGTACATGCGGCGGTCAGCAAGTGGTTAAAGTTACCTGTAGGCAAGTGAAGTCTATTTCCTCCACTGCAGGTGGCGCTCAACAACAGCGGCAGTACTGAGGAAGTCAGGAGGAAAATCTCTGTGGTTTCCTGGGTCACTGGGGCAGCCATCCAGTTGGATTCTGATAGAGCATGTGACTCTGGTGGCCATATTGGGTCAGGCAGAGTCTAAGACCCTGGCTCCTGAGTTTGGCATGCATTATGAATGTGGGTAGTGTAGGAACAGGCCACCTGTCTGTCAGGGACTGTAATAGGGGCTGGGAAATGTTCCAGATGAGTGAGGAAATTCTAGGAATTCGCCACTTCTCCTGGGCATAGATCAGCCAGGCAGCATTCCGCCCTTTATGACAGACACTGTCAGTTCAACTGAGACCTGCTCTGCTACAATCTGCTGTTCATCTGTGAGTGTTCCCAATCAAGTTTTACACCAGGCTTATTGTGAACTGCTATATTTTGACTACAATACAAGCAAGTTATTTCTACTGCAACTGGACTGTGTGTGAGTTACTGCTGCTGCACCACGCTGCACCTTCCCACATACCCATGTACTTCCAACTGCAGCTGCTAAAGAATAATAGAGTAGTCCAAAAACTAAATTCAATGCAATAGGAATTAGCTTATTTGGTAAAAAAACACTAAAGAGATATTTACTGCTAAAGCAGGCTGTTACTGCAGCTTCCCAGACCAGAGCACTGAGATTTAAGCAGGTGGTTAATAAAACAACAGTAAACAGTAAAAATCTCCTGCACTTGGGTGTGTAGTCTATAGATAGGTGGTGTGACCAACTCTTTAAATTCAAATTTAAAACAATGCCTGCAGTCTTGCAGCCCTCCTCAGAACAATGGGTATTCGTGAAACTGGAACAAAAAAGAAAGAAGGAGGGCGCACCGACCTTGTGCATTACCAATGGTAGAGTTTTATTAAAAACATAAAAACAAGGTTTACACTGTGTTTGATCAAACACCTAGGCTCTGAGGAAAAGGGTTCGTCCTTGAACCATGTCAGCCATTTGGGATGTCATCTGATCCCCTCGACATCAGGTCTGGGTTGCAGGTGTCCAGAGATGCAGTCTCACCAATTGACAAGCCTTTCTTACATGCTCGTTTGTGAGTATAAACCTTGTTTTTATGGTTTTACTAAAACTCTACCATTGGTAATGCACAAGGTCCGTTTTGGTTAATAAAACAAACCCTGCGATACAGAAAACAGGACATGATAAAAAACGTTCTGTTCAGGACAGAAACAAAAGGGTAAAAAATCTCAACAATTGTCTAATATTCTGCAATGTACATTACCTAAGGTAATTGTTAACATCATAAATATGTGTGTGTGTGTGTGTGTATATATTGTGTCATAGGAGACATAGGTGTCAGGAGACTTGCAAGATCAGGGCAACAATTGGTGTACAGTTTCTTTAAGCAGCCCTCACTGGGGTAGCGCTATATATATATATAGCGCTACCCCAATGAGGGCTGCTTAAAGAAACTGTACACCAATTGTTGCCCTGATCTTGCAAGTCTCCTGACACCTCTGACATTAGGTTCAGACATTTCATTCAAGAAATATGCAGACACAGAATAGTTCAAAGTAAACCAAAGATATGTTTTACTTTGAATTTTGCAGTAAATGGCTCAGATAAAAGAAATGTGGTTAGTATTATACACTTCATATGACAAGCAAATGAATGATCACCTGTAGTTCCCTTTGACAAACGGACTATGGCTGCAGGTCAGAAAAGGGTAGGAGAATGACCAGATTTGGAGTCAGACTACTCCCTTTTTACCTCATGACACCACAGCCCCTTAGCACAATTACTTAATGCATCCTGGCACGTTATACATGTATAAGAGAGCTCCTAGGTGATATGGGGCCCAAGTAAATGTCCAAATGTTCCTGTCCCTTGTGGGGGGGGGGGGAGTCCTTTTTGTTAAAACAAGTGTCTTGAATCTTCAGCTAGCTCAAGTGATGGGGCTCAAAGTAACGGTGAGATAATGACATTCAGTCGCACACATGTATAGTAGATGTCCCCTTATAGACCTCTAATGAATAAGGCAAAGTAAAGGTGTCTGCATGCAGTGTCCTTAGGTGCAAAAAGGGTGGTTGAATGCCCGCTCACCAGTCTGAGCGATACCAAGCTCAAGTGATAATGTGGAGATCTTGCAGCAGGTTCCTGCAGAGGCTGTGCTCAGGAACGATGCTTGGCCATACTCTCCTTAAGGCCGCAGCTCAGCTTGATCTGCAAGGCAAGTGTTGATGATGAGCATCGGGCCATTGCCAAACAACAGATGCGTCTGCACCTGCTCACCAGAGGCTTTTTCTCCCGCTGCCTAGGTCGCAGCTCCAACTCCCTCTGCCCAACTGTCCTAATCACTGCTTCCAGGTGAAGGACATCAAGAGACCGACTCCTCCTCTCCTCAGACTATTTATCTCCTCCCCCAGAATTCTGCATTCTCCCTCCAGCCAGCTGTAACTTGGAGTCTGGCTCCAATGGGCTTTCTGGACTACATGTCCCAAGATCCATTGCTCTTGTCTCACAAATCCTCACTTGCTCTGCATCCAGGATGTGATCAACAGGGTCTGCACTGAACACTAGAGGAAACAATCTCCCTGTGGCAAATTCTGCAAATGTACCCAGTCAGGGCAGGCAAATTAGTCAGCTCCCGGCTACAAAAATATAAATTATATATATATATATATATATATATATATATATAATGTGATTTTTTATTTTTTTTACAAAAAGTTGATAGCCCACATGCATCCAGGCAGATGCCTCCATCCTGCCACAGGCCGCTGTGGAGCTCGGAATGTGTCCAACTGCTGTAAGTGGCTCCATTATATCTAGGGAAGCATCACTGAGGGAAAAATAGATGCAGAGTCTTCATGCTCATAGGCAAATAAAATACATTAGAGGAGGAAAAAAATAGCTGCGCTAATAGAATTAATGTGAAACATAGTATAGTGACTGGTGAAAATGACAATATATCAAACACACAAAAAAAACCTATATGTACACAACAGAGATACGAACTCTCCGTATATGCCAATGCTGCATCAAAAAGTACAACACCCTAAGGTGTGCAAAACCTGAACAAATTAAATAGATGAAAATTGGAAATAACTCCAAATGTCCAATCCACTCCAGTGGGTTACTGAAAAGAATTTGTCCCCAAAAATGGAGTTCAAAAAGGACAGTTCAAAAATGATGGTTCCTCCACCCTTCAATCATTAGTGACTTGTAATAACGACACCCTGGAATAAGTGACAGGGTATAACAGGATAGATCCTCCACCACTAATATTACTACCACTTACCAGCTTCTTTTTAAGGAGATCACAAGTGCCTGTGGCTTTTTCCCCAGGCCCGGGTCTCTGTGCTTGGATAGCTAGAAGTTCTCAGACACTCCACTCAAGGTATCCGCAATACAGATGGTATTCACACAATCCCCATGTAAGGACAGAAAAGCTTCCATAGTGTGATACTTTAAAACATTTATTAGTTAAAAACAACAAACATTGCACTTAGGAGTATGTGGATAAGCTATGGGGGGTACCTCGTCCTAAGAATATGTATAAAGAGGAACAAGAGGGGGTTTAGCCAGCCTGACGGACTATCACGGTACCTGAACAGACGTATGTCTCAATACAAAGAAAGTTTCTTTGTATTGAGACATACGTCTGTTCAGGTACCATGATAGTCCGTCAGGCTGGCTAAACCCCCTCTTGTTCCTCTTTATACAAACATTGCACTTACAATATTGCTGTGAATATTAAGCGTCTCTATGATATTCAAGCCGGCTCTCAGTTGCTGCCCGTTGCTTCCGGGACAGACGTGGTATGCGGGGACGTCAGCCACAACATCCAAGCAGAGAGCAGGGTCCATAAATTAGTGTTTACACCTGGGGATGAGTAGGCGGCTGGCCTCAAGTTTATTGCAGCCAGGTAAGGGAAGCTGATTGCACATCTTGTTAGGTCCTATGAGGTGAGTAGAACAAAGAAGAAACACGTGGGCTGGATCAGCCTCACCATTTATGTGAGTGGGGGTCCTTTGAGGTAGCCATTCATGTGCTGCCATAGAGTTAGTCAGTGAAATATGTGTGCTCCTGTAATAAAAACACACTAACCGCTACAATTTACCATCCTTTAAAAAACATGACGCTGAAGGCTGGAGGTTAAGAAGGGTGTAGTAGGGTTACAGAAAATATATGATTTAAGTACCATTCCACTCTTTCAAGATTCTCATAAAAATACATGTCTCAGGAAAAAATGAATTGCTATAATTTCTTGAGTGTCCTCTTAGCAGCTGGTAATTATCAATGAATAACTTTTCAAGCACAAAATTTGTTAAAAGTACTTCCGTTTTAATAATTTGTTTACAGCAAGAGCAAGCAATGCTTTGCTTTTATGTATGCTCAAAGAGAAAACATAAAAGTCTGATGAACGCTACTGCTAATCTCCATGCCATCTTTAAATAATCCACATATGTTTCTTTGAAAATGAAATGCACAGCATTTTCCACCAACCCCCAGGAAACGTTCTAATATAGAATATCATTTTAGGTGGATATCTTTTAGCAAGTGGAATATAAAATGTTGATGTAAGCCTTATATTCACTACAATAGTTTAAGGTCAATGTGGTTTAAGCCTTTTTAATATGCATGTGAAACGTAAGTAAGAATGATAAGTGAATCATGTCAAGTCTACTCTGGAGTCTTGATCCTTATTGCTGTGGGAAAAAAAGAAAAAAATATGAAGTGTTTTGTAAGCATTTTATTGGAGAAAGTGAATTGAAAAAAAGTTTTCCCCATAACTTTCCTACCATCCCACTTTTCTCTTTTAGTTGTATTTGGTGTGAGCTTGTTTATGAGTATAATGTATATGACTGAAACAATACTTCTTCACAGTATAGCTTATATGCAGAAGTTGAGAAGGAACTGGTGCGTATGGTTGTTTTTGTCCAGCTGGCAATTTTTCTAAAGCAATATATTTCAATTATCCGCATCAATTATAATTCATTTGACAAGTATTTCACTTGACAAATATTATGCTGAGATATGTATACCACATGTATTGTATGATTAACTGCCTGTTTTTTTTTTGTTTTTGTAATTCTGTAATTTTGTAATTTGTAAAACTGAAAAAAAAATGGATTAAAAAAAAGTGTATTTTTAATTCCAAAAATCATTATGTAAGGAGTCTGCACATTGTATAAGTCAGCATAATCACAAGCCATGTTAGCAGCTCTTTATTGCTTATTCAGATACTGCTGCCCAGCAACTCTTCTGATCCAGCAACTAGCTTCTCTATATAGATTCACACATGAAAGCTCTATTTTTAGTCCATTCAAGGTTCTTATCTTACATAGTTACATAGTAGGTGAGGTTGAAAAAAGACACAAGTCAGTCAAGCCCAACCTATGTGTGATTATATGTCAGTATTACCTTGTATATCCCTGTATGTTGTGGTTGTTAAGGTGCTTATCTAATAGTTTCTTGAAACTATAGATGCCTCCTGCTGAGACCACCACCTGGGGAAGGGAATTCCACATCCTTGCGGCACTTACAGTAAAGAACCCTCTACATGGTTTAAGGTTAAACCTCTTTCCTTCTAATTTTAATGAGTGGCCACGAGGCTTGTTAAACTCCCTTCTGCAAAAATGTTTTATCCCCATTGTGGGTCACCAGTACGGTATTTATAAATTGAAATGATATCCCCTCTCCAGTGTCTCTTCTCCAGAGAGAATAAGTTCAGTGCTCACAACCTTTCCTCATAACTAATATCCTCCAGACCCTTTATTATCTTTGTTGCCCTTCTTTGTGCTCGCTCCATTTCCAGTACATCCTTCCTGAGGACTGGTGCCCAGAACTGGACAGCATATTCTAGGTGCGGCCGGACCAGATTCTTGTAGAGTGGGAGAATTATTGTTTCATCTCTGGAATTAATCCCCTTTTTAATGCATGCCAATATTCTGTTTGCTTTGTTAGCAGCAGCTTGGCATTGCATGCCATTGCTGAGCCTATCATCTACTAGGACCCCCAGGTCCTTTTCCATCCTAGATTTCCCCCAGAGGTTCTCCCCCCAGTGTATAGATTGCATTCATATTTTTGCCACCCAAATGCATTATTTTACATTTTTCTACATTGGACCTCATTTGCCATGTAGTTGCCCACCCCATTCATTTGTTCAGATCTTTTTGCAAGGTTTCCACATCCTGCGAATAAGTTATTGTCCTGCTTAGCTTAGCATTGTCAGCAAATACAGAGATTAAACTGTTTACCCCATCCTCCAGGTTGTTTATGAACAAATTAAACAGGATTGGTCCCAGCACAGAACCCTGGGGGACCCCACTACCCACCCCCGACCATTCAGAGTGCTCCCCATTTATCACCACCCTCTTGCCCTTGTAGCCAGTTTTCAATCCATGTACTCACCCTATGGTCCATGCCAATGGACCTTATTTTGTACAGTAAACATTTATGGGGAACTGTGTCAAATGCTTTTTCAAAATCCAGATACACCACGTCTACGGGCCTTCCTTTATCTAGATGGCAACTCACCTTTTCATAGAAGGTTAATAGATTGGTTTGGCAAGAGCGATTCTTCATGAATCAATGCTGATTACTGCTATTGATACCGTTCTCATTACTAAAATCTTGTATATAGTTTTTTATTGATAAACACTGCAGTTTTGGTAATTGGTGCTACATTGGCTTTTCCCCAATCAGCTGGTACCATTCCAGTCAGTAGAGTGTCAGTAGGAACAATAGTCTGGCAATTACTTGACCGAGTTCCTTAAGTACTCTCGGGTGCAAGCCATCTGGTGTTGTTGAATACACATGGACCATGAGTATTATAGGCAGCTATTCACACTTAACATAGAAATTTTGAAAACATAACACTTAACATAGAAATTTTGAAAACATAAGAGAGTATACATAACGGTATACTGAACAGTGCTGCATTAGAAAGACGTATGTAGAGTTATAACTATCAGGTAAATGCATAACTTTGTATTGGCTGAGACATTTTTTCTTTTTATATTTTAGCCTTTTACTTTTATAGTGCACTCACTCAGTTAGCTCTCCTGTTTTATTTGATATTATTTAGTACTTGGCATCCGGTGTGTCCCGCCGGCGGGCGCCCCAAAGGGAGCTAACTGCGCCCGCCGGAGAGGCCCACCAGCTCTCGTTTAATATGTTCTGCTTTCCTTGTACCATTTTATCCACGGTTCCCATACCTTGAAGTGCGATATGTACTGTCCCTGTGAGGCTGCGAACATCAGTTCATAATTAATGTGAAGATCAGTGACTTTTATTATTTCCTGCAATGAGGGCACTTCCGCAGTTCTCCATCTTCTTGTGATTGCTAATTTAGTGCTGGATATGATATGAAAAACAATTTTCCTATGTGTGCAGGGAAATCTTTCCATGTTTAATGACAATAATGCTAGTGCAGGGTCGTTTTCAGTGTGGGTTTTGGTTATATCTCTAATTACCTCAAATACCTGGGTCCAAAGTTTCAGTAAGGTCGGGCACTCCCACATTATGTGTGTTAGTGTTCCCCTATGGCCACATTGTCTCCAACAAAGAGGTGACGAGTGTTGTTGGAATCCTTCTAACCTAGTGGGGGTTAGGTACCACCTTAGAAGAAGTTTGCTGGCTAGTTCCCAAAGATTGGCGCACTTGGTAGCTGTGTGTGATATTTTAATTGCGTTTTGCCACTGTTCCAGTGAGAAAGTAGCCTTCAAGTCAATTTCCCATGTCCTCATAGATGGAGATTTAGTAAACTCCAGTTTAGAGTTCAAAGTGTTGTAGAAAAGCGAGATTCCCTTGATTGCAGTGTTGGGATGGGTGAGGTACATGTATATCCTAACTGGTAGGTGTATCTGGATAGTGGGAATTGATGCTAGGAGATGGGAGATTTGTTTGTAGGTGTATATGTCTCTCGGTTCTAGGCCATACTCTAACTGGAGCGCTCTGAATGTTTTAACTGCCGGACCTACCATGAGCTCTTCCAGTGAGATTATACCTTTCCCTATCCAGCTTTTAATATTGAGATTGGGTATCAACAGTTGCAAACACGTGATATTAATGTGTAAAGGTTTAGTAGGTTGAGTAGGTGGGAGTGTAGTTAGGAGTGTTTTCCATGCTCTAATTGTAGCTTCCATAGGTGGTGAAACCTGCATTGTCTTTAAAGGAATGAATGAACTCGTAATTAGTAGGTCGTATGTGTTGTTGTTCTTGCATTGTGCCTTTTCTAGTTCCAGCCATCTAGGTGAGGGGTTGTTAGGGAACCACTGTTTGGCCTGTGCTAAGATTGCTGCTAGATAATAATCTTTCAAAAGGACATGACCCACCCCTCCCGATTTCCTCGGAGCTATAAGTTTCTTGAAAGCGCATCTGGCCCTTTTCCCCTGCCATAGAAATTTATTAATGCTTGATTGGGCCTTGGTAAAGAATGTATCTTGTATAACTATTGGCATCGATCTAAACAAGTATATGAACTGCGGAAGCACCATCATTTTGAACGCCGCCAATCTGCCTGACCAAGATAACTCAGTCTTGCTGATTGAGGCAAGCTTATGGTCTAGGCTTTCGAGAAAAGGCAGGTAGTTAGCGCCGCTCAACTGGTCCACCTTTTCTGTTAATGTTATGCCTAAATATTTTATCCCCACTGTATTCCATGTGTATGGGAATTGTTGTTGTAATTTATTTTTTGTGTGTTCGTTAATGCCCAGTCCCAATATTTGTGATTTATTTTCATTAACTTTGTAATATGAGATTCTATTGAACATTGTCAAAGCCTTATGTGCCTCTGCCAGGGAAGTCTCCACGTTTGTTAAGATCATTATTACGTCATCAGCGAACAGGCTGATCGAGTGGGAAGTATCGGGAACTTTGAAACCTGATATGTTGGGGTGCGATCTGACGTGTATGGCTAGGGGTTCCATCAGGAGATTAAAAATTAAGGGGGACAGGGGGCAGCCTTGTCGGGTCCCATTTGTAATGGGGAATGGTGCAGATAGGACTCCTGATGTATATACTCTAGCTGATGGTTTAGAGTATAATGCCATGATTGCTGTCGATATATTTCCAACAAAGCCAAAGGCTTCAAGGACTTGCTTCAGGTATTGCCAGTGTATTCGGTCAAAGGCCTTCTCTGCGTCCAAGGATAGAAGCAGAGAAGGTCTTTTCTGTACCTCAGCGAGGTGTATTATATTAATCAGCCTTCGGGTGGCGTCAGATGTTTGTCTGTGTTTTGTGAAACCTGTTTGGTCAGGGTGGATCAGTGATGGCAAAATATCTACTAGTCTGGCTGCTATCAGTTTAGCGTAAAGTTTAAGATCACTATTCAAAAGAGAGATAGGCCTGAAATTTGCTGGGGTATCTGGAGACTTCCCTGGCTTAGGCAAAGTTATAATAGTCGCTTCTAACATTTCTGGAGGAAAAGAGGCAGAGACAGCGGCTGCATTAAAGATGTCGCATAGATATGGTTTAAGTATGTTTTTGAACTCTTTGTAGTATTCCCCGCTGAATCCGTCTGGGCCTGGAGATTTGTTTAGGGGCATATGGTCAATTGCTTTAAGTATTTCTGTTTCAGTGAAGGGGGCGTTTAGTATGGACAGTTGCGTCTGGGTCAGTTTAGGGATAGCTAAGCGTGCTAAAAAATCGTTTATTTCGTGTGGAACTGGCTGGTGAGTTTCTTGGTCATTTTTTAGGTTATATAGTGAGCTATAGTAATCACTAAACGCGTCAGCTATCTTTTTGGGGTGACTTTCCTTGGTTTTGGTTCGCGGGTGGAAAATATATGGTATCTTGGATTTGTACCTAAGGCCCTTTATGTTTTGCGCTAAAAGTCTACCTGCTTTATTCCCATTGGAGTAGTAGGTCATTTTCAGTCTTCTGTTATGTTTTTCAAAGTTTTCTAGCAGTAATATTCTAAGGTCATGTCTTAGTTGGGTAAGCTTACTTGATGTATCGTGGGAGGGATTGGTCTTGTTGTCTTTTTCTAAGCAATTAATGTCTGTCACAAGGTCTTTCAGCCTCTTCTGCCTCTGTCTCTTTAACCTCGCCCCTAGTTGTATACTTATGCCCCGCATAAATGCCTTATGGGCATTCCATAACATGAAAGGATTGCTCACAGAGCCTTCGTTATCAGAGAAGAATTCCTTCAGCCTGTCTTGCATCACTTGCCTACACTCTTTTTGTTGCAGTGTAAAGGTGTTAATTCTCCATATTGGCCTCGCGTCAACCGACGACGAGTCCCCTATGGAGAGCACCACTGGCGCGTGATCAGACCAGGTTATAGGGTGAATAGTCACTGATTTAGTCCGAAGTAAGGATTGTTGGTCTAAAAGAAACAGATCTATTCTAGTATATACTCTGTGTGGTGGCGAGAAATACGTGAAGTCTTTTTCTCCGGCATGAAGGCATCTCCATGCGTCGTAAGAGATCATTCTTGATGATAGTCGGGAACTTTGAAACCTGATATGTTGGGGTGCGATCTGACGTGTATGTCTAGGGGTTCCATCAGGAGATTAAAAATTAAGGGGGACAGGGGGCAGCCTTGTCGGGTCCCATTTGTAATGGGGAATGGTGCAGATAGGACTCCTGATGTATATACTCTAGCTGATGGTTTAGAGTATAATGCCATGATTGCTGTCGATATATTTCCAACAAAGCCAAAGGCTTCAAGGACTTGCTTCAGGTATTGCCAGTGTATTCGGTCAAAGGCCTTCTCTGCGTCCAAGGATAGAAGCAGAGAAGGTCTTTTCTGTACCTCAGCGAGGTGTATTATATTAATCAGCCTTCGGGTGGCGTCAGATGTTTGTCTGTGTTTTGTGAAGCCTGTTTGGTCAGGGTGGATCAGTGATGGCAAAATATCTACTAGTCTGGCTGCTATCAGTTTAGCGTA
This sequence comes from Lithobates sylvaticus, assembly GCA_028564925.1. Classification (NCBI taxonomy): domain Eukaryota; kingdom Metazoa; phylum Chordata; class Amphibia; order Anura; family Ranidae; genus Lithobates; species Lithobates sylvaticus. The sequence continues at coordinate 164,419,174 of CM053036.1, read as the reverse complement.
AAGTTTAAGATCACTATTCAAAAGAGAGATAGGCCTGAAATTTGCTGGGGTATCTGGAGACTTCCCTGGCTTAGGCAAAGTTATAATAGTCGCTTCTAACATTTCTGGAGGAAAAGAGGCAGAGACAGCGGCTGCATTAAAGATGTCGCATAGATATGGTTTAAGTATGTTTTTGAACTCTCTGTAGTATTCCCCGCTGAATCCGTCTGGGCCTGGAGATTTGTTTAGGGGCATATGGTCAATTGCTTTAAGTATTTCTGTTTCAGTGAAGGGGGCGTTTAGTATGGACAGTTGCGTCTGGGTCAGTTTAGGGATAGCTAAGCGTGCTAAAAAATCGTTTATTTCGTGTGGAACTGGCTGGTGAGTTTCTTGGTCATTTTTTAGGTTATATAGTGAGCTATAGTAATCACTAAACGCGTCAGCTATCTTTTTGGGGTGACTTTCCTTGGTTTTGGTTCGCGGGTGGAAAATATATGGTATCTTGGATTTGTACCTAAGGCCCTTTATGTTTTGTGCTAAAAGTCTACCTGCTTTATTCCCATTGGAGTAGTAGGTCATTTTCAGTCTTCTGTTATGTTTTTCAAAGTTTTCTAGCAGTAATATGCATGAAGGCATCTCCATGCGTCGTAGAGATCATTCTTGATGATAGTCGGTAATAAGGTCAGGCTATTTCTTCTAGGTTTGGAGGTTGAGTCCATGGTTGGATCCGGTGTTATATTTAGGTCGCCGCATATGACCAGAAGTCCCTGGCGAACCTTAGATATTTTCAGTAGCAGTTTGTTAACAAAATGGATCTGGTGCTTGTTGGGGGAGTACACGTTTACAAGCGTGTAGGTGGATGAATTCATTTCGCATATTAGGATTATGTATCTGCCTTGCGTGTCGGTAATGCAGTCAGTGAGCTTGAATGCTACTGAGTCTTTGATTGCAATAAGGACCCCCTTCCTTTTTGAGGATGCGTTCGCTGTGAAGATGTGGGGGAAGTTCTTATGTGAGCACTTGGGAGGGTTGGAGGCTAGGAAGTGAGTCTCCTGGGCACACACTATGTCACAATGGTGGGTACTAGCTTCCTTCCATAGAGAGATCCTTTTCACTGGGTGATTAAGCCCCTTGGCGTTAATGGTCATTATATTCAGAGCCATCTTGTTACTTCAGGGGGGTTGGTGTGATGCAGCAGGTAACAGGGTGTCGTACAAAAGCAAGCCTTCTTTAGTGTGGTGAGGGGTGTCTCTGTGTCCTGCGTCTTAGTCGCATGGCACAGAGAGAACATTAGAGGTGTGTGCAATAAGGTACTCACTGTTGTGGTAGGGCGACTGCAGCGTTGTGCATGCTCATATAAGGTACTTGTTTGTGCTGTTGTGGTTGGAGGGTGTCTTCTAGAGGATCGATTCAGCAGTATCGGATGTGTCGTTTCAACGTCTTCAGGTTTTCTTAGCAGCAAGGGAAAAAGAAAAAAGAAAAGGGAAACAAAAAGAAAAAACAATGCAACCGCGCACTGAATTAGTGCGGACATTAGTGCAGAACTAAGACAAACTTGTACAGCTTTTATCGCTGTAAGAAATTTGGGGGGTAAGTTCGGCCCTATTCTCCCTAGGGACGGAGATGTGAGAGCATACAGGAGTGGGATATTGGTCATCCATCTTATTAGGCGTGCGATTTGGCGTTCTTAGCTGTCGCTGTATTCCAGCCCCTGTCCACTTGTCGCGGAGTACTGGTGTCGGGGGCTCCTGGTTCTTGCTCTGGTATTATGTCCCAACTTTTGAGCAGTTCAATCCCTCTGGTCAAGGAGGTGATTGTGTAGGTGTGATTATCTTTGGTTACAGATAACTTGGTGGGGTAGCCCCACTTGTAGATGATCTTATTGTTTCTGAGTGCCTTTGTAATTGTGTTCAGAGCCCTTCTCTTCTGTAGTGTGTGTTGGGACAGGTCTGCGAAGAACTGGAGGTGCTGCAATTGTGGGGGGACCTGCTCTTTCTTTCTCATAGTCAGCATGAGGTTTTCTTTCACGTGGAAGAAATGTAAGCGGAGCAGAACATCCCTGGGGATATGGTCTGGAAGGTGTGCTGGTTTGGGAAGACGGTGGATTCTGTCAATTGTGACGTCCATATCTGACAGGTCAGGTACAATTTGTTTGAAAATTTCAGCGGTATAGGTGTGGAGGTCAGCTTGCTGGACTGATTCGGGGATCCCCCTGATCTTTACGTTGTTCCTCCTGGATCTGTCCTCAATGTCTGCCAGCTTATCCCTTATCCACTCTGCCTCCCTTTCCTTGTCTTCGTTAGCATCCACCAGGTCATTTATAGTGTCTGCATATTCCCCCATCTTGGTTTCTATGTGGTCTATTCTGGAGCCCATGGCGTTAATTTCTTTGGAGAATCTATGCATACATGATGCCATGTCAGATTGGATGGTGCTGCGAAGGGACATCAACATGTCCTTCAGAACTGTGTCCAGAACAGGCTGGTTCTGGGTGGGGAATGACTCTATGGGTTCGGGGAGTTCCCTCGTGTCCTCATCTGAGTCTATGGCCGGGCTGCCCTCAGCGTGCAATCTGTCGCCATCCATCCTAGGTTTGGACTTTACAGGGCTGCCAGTGGATGGGGATGGAGGGTAGGAGTAGTGATGAGTGTTATGCTGGGCATCGTGGTGTTTGGCGTTACCTTGTTTGAAGGTCGGACCGCGTTGTACAGCTCCGTCCGTGTTGTAGGCCCGGGCGCCATCTTGGAGCCTTTTGTCAGGGACTCTCGTGTAGAAGTCCGTGAGCCGCTGGGGCTTTCCAGCGGTCCTCCGTTTGCTGGGCATGTCGCCTGGTGCTTGGTAGGGATGCCGCACTCCGTCAGGGTGAAATTCTCTCGTGGATGCGCCCGCTTTTAGCCGCTTAGACTCCGGGATTACACGTCCATCCCGTCCGGAGCTCCGGGATTACACGTCCATCCGGAACTCGCGTCAGGCCACGCCCCATCTGACCCATAAAATTGTCCTGAAAGACATTTAGGAACTGGCAAGCCTAGATGAATGCATGGTTCCCTCCACCCAGTCTATGTCTGGATAATTAAAATCCCCCATTAATGATAACGCTTCCCATCTTTCTTGCTAATCCACATTGTGATAGGAGATCTGTCTTACCTCCATCCCTCGGGTTAGGGGGCCTATAGCATACTTCCAGTATTATTTTCCCCTTAGCTTCATCCCTTTGGAGCTCTACTCATAAGGATTCCACCTCCTCCCTAGCTCCCTTAGTGATGTCATCTCTCACATTCACTTGTACATTATTCTTGATATATAGGCATACCCCTCCCCTTTTTTACCCTCTCTATCCTTGCGATAAAGGGTATACCCTTGAATGGTTGCCAGCCAATCATAAGATCTGTTGAACCAGGTCTCTGAAATTCCCTCAAAATCCAAATCCTCATTGTACAACAGTATCTCTAGTTCACCCATCTTGTCCGCCAAGACTAAAGTCCTGATGATAAGAGAGTTTTCTCTGACCCCTATAACACATTGGCTGTTTTTTTAGTATAAAACTAAGGCTGGGTTCACACTATCTTTGCATGCAGCTCACAGCAGGGGTCCGGTGCGTCCCCATTCACAGTTTCAGGTCCAATTTCAACCAGAATTTTTGGCTGAATTCAGACCTGAAAAGGACCAAAATATGTACAGGGCTCCTGTGCAAATTCACACCGGAGCCGCAGCGGAGATATGTGAACCGGCTCCATAGAGAGCCGGTTAAAATCTCCGGCTATTGCGAATTGAATGCGGGGAACCCGCATCCAATTCACAATAGTGTGAACCCAGCCTAATACAGGGGGTCCCCCACTTACAAACATCCGACTTACAAACGACTCCTACTTACAAACGGAGGGAGTCAACAGGAAGTGAGAGGAAATCCACCCCCAAATTTTTCAAAATCCAATTGTCATTGGGACAGAGGGTGAGGTGAAATCTTCTGAACAGGGGCACAGACAGCAAAACAAATGTTACAGGGGTGATAACCCTTCTCTATGTTATCTAAAAAAGTAAAAATAGATTTTCTGGCTGGAGCTCCACTTAAAAAATGTGCCTGTTCCGACTTACAAACAGATTCAACTTAAGAACAAACCTACAGTCCCTATCTTGTTTGTAACCCGGGGACCCCCTGTACATTTATTTGGACTCTTTCATCCTTTGGTCTGGTGCTATTTCTATTTGTGCATTTGTGCATGTCTTTCTGGAATCCAGTGGGGTACCCACTGGATGGTTGTGAGCAACCTAACCTGAGCCAGTGAGCTCTTCAAATGTGCTTGTCCTCTCAGTACTTTGAATGAACTCACATCAAATTCCCAGCACTTCTTGGATGCCTTTTTCTTCATTGATGTTAGCAGTTCTGTCTCCTAATGGCTTGACCCTCATTTTTTTTTTGATAAGGTCATTGCATCTAACCCAACCCCCCCCCCCCCCCCCATTGTTCCCACATCTTGTCTTCCAGCTTATTGAATTGCAGTTGTAAAAAAACAGGTCTCACTGCCACCATCACAAACTACAGTTGTTCAGGGATCCTGCCAAATGCAGGCATATCCCTAGCTTGAAGCTGAAGTTTAGCAAAACTTTTTTTTTTTTCCTTTATTCAAGATAATGCAAGACATTACAGAAGTAGTATTACAAAACAATATGGCTCCACCTGGAGTGCCAACAGAAATTAGACATTAACATAAGTAATCAGAAACTCCATGTCTAAAGGGTCAATTACATTCTCCTTTAGGTCAGGCCTATAGATCACATTAAAGTATTCTCAGATTGTAAGGTTTGTGTATGGTAAAGTTTCTGCCTGTCTGTCTGTTTAAATCTTGCACAGATTGGGTCTCTGGTCTGTTGTAAAGTCTGCATTCTGTAAGTCTGTTTTCTGGAGAGGAGTGAACTAGGGGGCCAGCCATTAAGTCGGCCCCCCAGTCCAAACCCTTTTCCTGTTAGGGCTTGTTTAAGAGGGGAAAAAGAAGGGGAGAAGAGAAGGGGAAAAAAGAAGGAGGGAGGGAAGAGGAAAGGGGGAAAGATGGAAAGACTGGGGGTGGGGAGTGTATGATAAGAGTAGAAGTAGTTAGGAGAGGGATGACCACCATCTACCCTCCCCATCTACTCCTCACAGCCCACTGTTTAAAATATTAACATTTCTTATGTTGCCAGAATATAACTATGGTAACTCTTAGTCACAGTAAGATTACTAGCCGTTTTCTCGCAACAGATTTTGGTATTCTTGGGAGTTACGGTATTTAAACCAGGTTTTCCAAATCGTTGTAAAGCTGGAGATCCTATCTTGGGTGGTATAGATCAGCTCCTCTATCCCTGCAATGTGGTTAATGCGTGACGCCCATTCTTTCATTGACGGGGTCGAAGTGGACTTCCAATGAACCGGTAAGCACAGCCTAGCAGCGTTTATCATATGCATAGTCACCGATTTATGGTAACTTTTTTTGATATTTGGAAAGACGAAGAAGGTATTGTGCCGGGGGAAATTCCAGGGGGAGCGAGGAGACTGCTGTCGTCACATTGTGTACCTTCCGCCAATATGGCTGAATCATTGGGCATTCCCCCCATATGTGGAGGAAGGTACCCAGGTCTTGGCCACATCTCCAACAGCGATCAGAGACCATGGGTAAGAACTTGTGAAGTAATTCAGGCATTTTATACCAACGTGGTTTAATTTTTTACCCATTCTCCCGAGTGTGGGTATTCAGTGATCATTTATGGATGTAAAAATGAATGCGGTCCCAGCTACATTCCGGTGTTACAATATTTAATTGGGTCTCCCAGAAGTCACAATCTGTTTGTAGGTTACTGCATGAATCCTGGAACATGGAAGCATAAAGTATTGAGAATACATGCCGCTGCGCGGGGGGGACCTAATCGTTGGGTTGTCTAAGTAGTGTTTAAGTTGTATGTATGCCCAGAAGGGGAAGGATTTGTTCAATGACAGGGCTGCATAGCTAGAAAATAAATGTTTGGCTTGCATCTCTGCATAGGGCCATTCTGCGGACAAGTATGTCTTGGCTAACCCTGGAACAAAGTCCGGGTCACCTCCAGATTTTGGCAGCACCAGTTTCGCACAATTTCCCACTTTCCCACTTAATTTGCGCCTCTTTGGATCCCCATAGGAAGGTCCTACACATTTTTTTATAGGCTGCAAGGAGGGTGGCAGGCAGATTGAAATAGTCTGCATTTTATACAGAATGCGGGGGAGAACCGTAATTTTTAGGATGGATGCTCGTCCAAACCAGGAAATGGTGGGCGCATTCCACCTAAAAAGGTCTTGTTGTAAATGTTTTAGTTCTGACATAAAGTTTTTATCGTATAAGTCCATTAGCTTGTTGGGCGATTGAATGCCCAGGTAGGTAATGGCATCTTTCTTGTGAAAGTGAAAGGAAAATTCATCTGGCATTGTTGCACTAGTTTAGGGGGTAGAGTGATGTTCAACGCAAATGATTTTGAAAAGTTAATTTTCAAATTTGAGATAAGACGGAATTATTCTAGGACCTGCATCAGGTTTGGTAGGGACGTCAGCAGGGATGAGAGAAAGAGCAGAACATTGATCGCGAAATCTGCAATTTTTGTATTCACATCCCTGGACTTCGATGCCTTTTATATTCGGGTTCTCACGTATACAACGTAAAAGGGGTTCCAATGTGAGAATGTATAGTAAGGGAGAAAAGGGGGCAGCCCTGTCTGGTTCTGTTCTGGATGGAGAAGGCCTCCGACAAGTGGCCATTGAGCCTGACTCTAGCACTTGGATTAGCGTATAACTCTCTAATAAATCCTCAAATACAGCTCCCCAGACCTAGTGCCTGAAAGACTGCATCCATATAGTCCCAGGCCTTCCCAGCATCCATAGATAGAAAGAACCCTTTGCGGTGTGTGGAAGTAAGCCAATGGTGTAGGTTTAGAGCTTTGATGGTATTGTCCCTGGTTTCTCTGCCAGGGACAAAACCAACTTGGTTGAGACCCACCCAGGCAGGTACATGATAAGACAGCCGGGTTGCTATTATTTTGGAGAAGTTTCACATCTATATTAGTAGCGAGATCGGTCAGTAGTTTGCCACATTGGCTGGTTCTTTATTCTCTTTGGGTATCACCGAGATGTAAGCTTCAAGCAAGCTACTGGGAGAGCCCTGAGTATCTGATAGAGAATTGAATGCCTTAAGGAATCCCGGACCTAGGATGTCTGCAAAGCTCTTGTAATATTGTGCTGTGAAGCCGTCTGGCCCTGGGCTTTTGCCCGATTTCGTGGCCTTTAAGGCTTCTTCCCATTCTTCTGACGAAAGGGGGGCTTCAAGAGCTTGCTGGTCATCAGCCTTTAGTGGATAGGGCTGAACTTGTGAAGGAAGTCTCTTATTAAGTTAGGCCTTGTATTTGCTGAGGCTGGATTATGTTCATTCGATTCAATATCATACAGTTGGCTGTAATAAGCATGAAACTGGCGTGCTATATTTTCGTTCTTAGAGTGGGTCACCCCTGAATTGTCTATTATGTTGTGGACAGTATGGGCAAGGGTGCAGTTTTGTGTAAATCTAGCCAGGAGTCTCCTGGGTTTATTACTATGTTCATAAAATAATTTCTGCGATAGCAGCTGTTGCTTCCGTGCCCTTTTGAACAATTCCTCTAACAAGAGGGCCCGTGTTTCCGCTAATTCAAAAAAAGATGCAACTTTGACGACCAGTGAACATTTATGTTGCGCTTCCAGTTTGGAAATTTTTGTTGTCAGTTCCCGAATCATGGTCTGATGTTGTTTCTTTTTCTTAGCCGCTATGGCTATCAAGTGTCCTCGCACCACACTTTTATGCGCTTCACACTGAGTCCTGGGGGATACGTCTGGTGTGTCTTTGTGGCGGAAATAATCACTAATAGTCTGTTAAATATTGGTTAAATCACCAAGATCTGTGAGAAGGGACGAGTCCAGCCTCCAGATCTTGGTGAACGTCTCCCTCTGGGGGAATCTTAGGGTCATGGTGATCGGGTGGTGATCAGAGAGCACCATGCTTTCTATTGTCACCTCATGAAGGTAGGTCAGGTCTTTTTGGGGAATGAACAAGTAGTCTTGCTTTGAATAGCGGCTATGTGGGGACGAGTAAAATATGAAGTCCTTCCCTCGTGGGTTCAAGGTACGCCAGGTATCGTGTAGTGTGAGGCTAATTGGAGCTTTGCTTGTCTCCGAGAAATAATGGGAGTGATGAAGTGCCCCCGTGGATTTAACTAGGAGCGGTTTAGGAGCCATGTTGAGGTCCCCTCCCAGAATAACAAGGCCCATCTTAAAGGAATTTAGTTTCAATAGAGTCTCTCAAGAAAGATACTTGTTTTGAGTTCGGACAGTAAATATTTGCCAGGGTCACGGGCTTGTCTTTCTAGTAACCCTTCAGGAATATAAGCCTGCCCTCTGGGTCAACCAGCTGGTTGGTTGAGCAAAATACGAACGACTTTGCAGTCAGTATCGCAACCCCCTTGGTCTTGGATTCAGCACAGGTTGCGTGGTATACCACTGGAAAGCAATAGTTGGATAAACGGGGTATGGAACTTGTTTTAAATTGGGTTTCTTGTACAAATATAATTTGGGCTTTCTGCCTGTGTGCTTCTGCTAGCAGATTTCTACGCTTTTCCGGGACATTGAGTCCTTTTGCATTTAAGGAGTATACTTTGAGGGACAGAGGAGCTGAAACCTGCATCTTGGGAGGCATATTCAGTGGCTGAGGTGGCGTGTCTCAGTGCGCCCCTGAGTTGCAGATGGGGAGGGCCTGTGGGGGAGGAGGGGGAGACAAAGGGAAGGGCTAGAGGAGGGAGGGGGTGAAAACGGAGAGAAAGAAGAGTGGAGGTTACGACGGGTAGGAAAGTGGTAGGTAAGAGTGGAAGGAAGAATGGGAGAGGAGCAATAGAGATGTTCCAATCCGGGAGGGGGATACTTCACAAGCCTATTGATTTGAGTCTGGGTTGTTCCTCTTGAAATGTGAGTACACCCACTATGGGGTTTGTGAAATAAGGTAGTCCTAGACTTGCTATACTACCTAAACAGGAATGATTTGTGAGAATGAGAAATTAGCAGTTCAATACCGGGGTTTTCAAAGAGGAAACCTGCCTCCTTGGAGTGGGGGTGAAGTCTAGCACCAAAACTATCATATATACTCTACCATCCAGTATTTCCAGACTTTAGATAAAAAAATTAAGGGATAATCATCAGCGCGTGAAAAGGGGGAGGGGTGTACCGATCTGACCCACCCATAGTCTGGGTATATGGGCCCCCTCGGCACACTCCCCACCAACAGATTCATGTCTATCATTATAATCAAGAAAAAATCTTATACCTTAACCGAATGCAGGGTCACCCAGAACAGTGGGCGTGACCCCTTCTTTGCATATTACACCTGTTAACCTGGCTCCCTGTGTCCCACTTCTCCACATTATAGTGCGGAACCAAGAGACAGGGGGTCCCCCGCTTATCTTCTCACATTAGAGTTCGGGTTCCTGAACTACACCTAAATATGGTACGTGTCCACAGAGCATAACCGCTAAACATTGAGATGGATAAACATATAGAACTGTTATAACCCAAAAGTAAATATAACATGAACATATCCAAGTTCTTCGATCTTTTACCTCAGCGTCTTGCTTCTCATCTAACCTGGAAGCCACTGCATGAGTAAGGCTATCACACTTGCTAACACATATATACAACTTGGGTTCTATTTCCAACAAGAGAAATTTAACATATATATCTCCCGGATCCGCCTGACCCCCCCAGTAATAACCAAGAAGTCACCACATGGGGGTCCAGGAGGTATGTCACCAGGATCCTTACAATACAGTGGTGTGAAAAAGTGTTTGCCCCCTTCCTCATTTCCTGTTCCTTTGCATGTTTGTCACACTTAAGTGTTTCGGAACATCAAACCAATTTAAACAATAGTCAAGGACAACACAAGTAAACACAAAATGCAATTTGTAAATGAAGGTGTTTATTATTAAAGGTGAAAAAAAATCCAAACCATCATGGCCCTGTGTGAAAAAGTGATTGCCCCCCTTGTTAAAACATACTATAACTGTGGTTGTCCACACCTGAGTTTAATTTCTCTAGCCACACCCAGGCCTGATTATTGCCACACCTGTTCACAATCAAGGCATCACTTAAATAGGAGCTGCTTGACACAGTAAGGTCCACCAGAAGATCCTTAAAAGCTACACATCATGCCGAGACCCAAAGAAATTCAGGAACAATTGAGAAAGAAAGTAATTGAGATCTATCAGTCTGGAAAGGGTTATAAAGCCATTTCCAAAGCTTTGGGAATCCAGCGAACCACAGTGAGAGCCATTATCCACAAATGGCGAAGACATGGAACAGTGGTGAACCTTCCCAGGAGTGGCCGGCCGCCCAAAATTACCCCAAGAGCACAGCGACGACTCATCCAAGAGGTCACAAAAGACCCCACAACAACGTCCAAGGAACTGCAGGCCTCACTTGCCTCAGTTAAGGTCAGCGTTCATGCCTCCACCATCAGGAAAAGACTGGGCAAAAATGGCCTGCATGGCAGAGTTCCAAGGAGAAAACCACTGCTGAGCAAAAAGAACATCAAAGCTCGTCTCAATTTCTCCACAACACATCTTGATGATCCCCAAGACTTTTGGGACAACATTCTGTGGACCGATGAGACAAAAGTGGAACTCTTTGGAAGGTGTGTGTCCAAGTATATCTGGCGTAGAAGGAACACTGCATTTCAGAAAAAGAACATTATACCAACAGTAAAATATGGTGGTGGTAGTTTGATGGTCTGGGGCTGTTTTGCTGCTTTAGGACCTGGAAGACTTGCCGTGATAAAAGGAACTATGAATTCTGCTGTCTACCAAGAGATCCTGAAGGAGAATGTCCGACCATCTGTTCGTGTACTCAAGCTGAAACGAACTTGGGTTCTGCAGCAGGACAATGATCCTAAACACACCAGCAAGTCCACCACCGAATGGCTGAAGAAAAACAAAATGAAGACTTTGGAGTGGCCTAGCCAAAGTCCTGACCTGAATCCTATTGAGATGTTGTGGTATGACCTTAAAAAGGCCGTTCATGCTCGAAAACCCTCTAATGTAACTGAATTAGGACAATTCTGCAAAGATGAGTGGGCCAAAATTCCTCCAGGACGCTGTAAAAGCCTCATTGCACGTTATGGCAAACGCTTGGTTGCAGTTGTTGCTGCTAAGGGTGGCCCAACCAGTTATTAGGTTTAGGGGGCAATCACTTTTTCACACAGGGCCATGATGGTTTGTATTTTTTTTCACCTTTAATAATAAACACCTTCATTTACATTTACTTCATTTGATGTTCCGAAACACTTAAGTGTGACAAACATGCAAAGGAACAGGAAATGAGGAAGGGGGCAAACACTTTTTCACACCACTGTATCTATATCTGTAATGTTTGTTGGTCTGCTAATCCCCTTTTGAGTATAACTTCTGTAAGTACAAGAGTAAGCCACCATTGTTGTGCTGCAGTTTTCATACGAACATGAAAATAAAAGTATGCCTCAATCTTTTAAGGTTCACCGAGGGGCTCATTCTGTCCTGGTACAGCAGAGTAGCTGGAAAGCTGAAAACAGAGAGAACAAGAAAAAAAAAGGAGGGGGAGGGGTGAGAACCCTCCTGGGTGTTAGGAATCTATTACCAAGATGACTGTTAGCTCCTGCGGTGCTCACGGTCTGCCATGAGTGTTCAATGTTGTAAATACCGTACAAGGTGGCTAGGGCGGGGAGCAGAACTGTAGTCCCATGTAGATTCCGCTTCTCTCCTGTGTTGTGTAGGTACCTTTGATAGCACGATAGGGAGGATGGCTCTCCCCTTGTCATTTATGTAGTTGCGGCTCTTCACGGGTTAGTTTCCAAAAGATGTAGCCAAAACGCCAGTCATGTAGCCTGTGAAACGTGAGAGCTTGAGAAGTATAGGCTTACTTCGTTTTCTTATGGATACAGTGTGGTATAGGTACCTACTGCCAATGTCGATAACTAGAGTCTCTGACTTGCTAGCATGCTCCCCAGCCCTGTAATGTTATACTTCAATTTCGGCAATATGGCTCCTGAAATCACGGGGTAGGGCAGGGCAAAGTTAGTCTCAGGTATATCCGCCCGGTATCAGTAAATTCAGCAAGGGGTTTTACTCGTGTACCAGTGTTCAAAAAAAAAAAACACAAAAAAAAAAAACTTGAGTGGCCAAAGGTATCACTATGAAGAAATGGTGGTCAATGCAGAGACGTCAAGGGACCAGCTTACCGCACCATGCTCTGTGTTAAGGCTGTTTGGTCCTGCAACGAACAAAAGATGGTGAGACTCGTGGGCTCTTGTCTGTTTCCATAGCAGCTGAAGTTCTGCAACGTCTTTGCCTGCTTCTTTGCGCCCTGGGAGTGTCATCTTGCTGGGTAGGAATCCAGGAATCAGGCTGAAGGAATGTGCCATACCAGTCAGGAACACTTATTGCTGGAATATTGAGGGTGTCACAGAATTTCTGGAGGTCTACTGGTGTTCTCAGCAATGCTGTACGGTTTCCAGAGGTAGCTTGGAGGCAAAAGGGAAACTTCCAATGGTATGGGAATGCGGCGTTCACGTAGGACCTGAAGGAGGGGGCGCAAATCTCTCCTGTGTTGGAGGGTGATGGAGGACTAAAGTGTGGCCTGCCTTACTTTTTGCTGTAGAGACAAGGCAGTCTTTTCTTTCTTTTCATGGAAGACTTGTAAACTTTATTACATTGTGCCATCTTATGATAGAAAAGGCAAATAATCTATAAGGTTGTCTATCTGTGCTGCTTTGTTTGGATAAATTACTTTTCTAAGTTACTGAAAATAGTAGGGACAATCCCTGGGGTTGATTTACTAAAACTGGAGAGTGCAAAATCTAGTGCAGCTGTGCATGGTAGTCAATCAGCTTCTAACTTCAGCTTTTTCAATTAGGCTTTGACAAAAAAAATAGGAGCTGATTGGTTTCTCTGCAGAGCTTCACCAGATTTTGCACTCTCCAGTTTTAGTAAATCAATCCCACTGAGTCTTCCTGCTGCTGATACATTTTCTGTAACTACAGATTTTTTTTTTTTTTCTCATTATGAACCTAATTTCTGTTTAGGATTACAAGACCATTTAAAGTTAATTTGTTAGTTCCATGTCCACCTCCTTTTGCTTTTTTCAATGATGTGCCTGCTGTTTGATAGAATGTTCTTCAGTATGATAGAACCACTTGGTCCTTGAGGTGTATCAATGAAATGTATGTCAAATAAAGGTACACAACATTGTACACAATATTGTATGGAAAATGTTACATATTTAACTGTATGAAGTAAAAATCGTTTTTATTAACTATGTTTTTATTAAAAATGTTAGCTTAAGTTGGATTTTAATTTGTTTGTTATTTAGTTAAAGTACACTTAAAATGTAATGTCTATCTTATGCCCCATACACACGGTCGGATATTTCGATGGAAAAAGTCTGATCGGATTATGTTGTCGGAAAATCTGACCATGTGTGGGCTCTAGCGGACTTTTTCCGTCAGAAAAAAATTGAGAGCAGGATCTAAAATTTTCCAACAACAAAATCCGATCTGACTTTTTCCGATCGTGTGTAGAGAATTTCGACGCACAAAGTGCCACGCATGCTCAGAAGAAATTTGGAGACGAAAGCTATTGGCTACTGCCCTGTACGTAGTCCCGTCGTACGCTTTGTACGTCACCTCGTTCGGAATGATCGGATTTTCCGACAACTTTGTCCGACCGTGGGTGTGCAACACCAGTTTCGGACAAAATCCGTCGGAATTTATCTGACGGATTTGGTGATCGGAATGTCTGACCGTGTGTATGGGGGCTAAGACTATTCTGAACCCAGGGTGACAATGCTGCTGCACAGTTTCACTGTAGAATGAGCGGTGTTGTCATCCTGTTAAAAGTGGAAGAGAAATGGTTAATCTACTTGCAGGATCTAGGAGACAAAAAGTGGGGAGAGGGAGAGAAGCTCAACAACCATAATATAGCATGTAACGTGTAATTTTTATAGAAAATATAAAAAAGCACTCACGAAGATAAAATAGAGCCTCGCATGACAGACAGGTGGCCTCTGGGACAGAGATCAGGCTCTCAACAAGGATGTCTTGCCTTGGCTACTACCAAGGGAGTGGAGATGGAATGGAAGCAGGGAAAATCACTGGAGAGCCAAAGCCATGGATGGAACACAGGGCCCAGGATATGAAGCTACCTTATGTAGTAGGAAAATGTTGGAGCTGGAACAGGAACGAGTTTCAATGCAACCTTGCTTCTTCTTCAGCCTGTCTAAAAATTGGCTACCTACCAGAATTTATATGAGAGGCAGGTCCCAGGCAGGTCCCAGGGAGCCGTCAAACACTGATTACTTCTTCTTTAGCCTCATTAGCAAGGTTGCTTTGAAGCCTGTTCCTGTTCCAGCTTCAGCATTTTTCTACTACATAAGATCCTAGATCAGTGATGGTGAACCTATGGCACGCGTGCCACAGCCGACACGCCGAGCCTTCCCTGTGGGCATGCCTGGAAAAAGCACACTGACACTGACCAGCCATCACCGCACCCCCCATTAAACTACATCTCCCACAGGCCTCTAGGGCCAGAGGGGATGTGTCCGAGGTGGGCGTGACTGAGAAAAAGCATCTCCCACATGGCTCTGGGGCAAGGGGTGACGTGTGGGTGGGAATCCATTCACAAGCTGTCTCATCCACACTGCACCCCCCCCCCCCAATCAAACTATATCTCCCACAAATTTCTTGGGCCAGTGGTGACATGTTTGGGGTGGGCGTGACTGGGAGAACTTGGCTCCCATGCGTCTGGGATCAGAGGTGACGTGCGGACGGGAATGAGCTGCCGGATTGAAAGACACACAGACACTGGAGACAGGTGAGATGTTCAATGTGGACATTATGTGTTATCGTTATCTTATCTCTTCTGTCCCACATCTTATGCCGCATACACACGATCAGAATTCTCGTCGGAAAAAACTCTGACGGTTTTTCCGACATAATTCCGACGGAATGCCGCTCAAGCTGTGTTGCCCACACACGATCACACCAAATTCCGACGGTCAATAACTCAGCGGCATAAAACACGTTCGACAGCTCTATAAAAGGGAAGTTTAATGCTTCCGAGCATGCGTCGAATTGTTTCCAAGCATGCGTCAGAATTTTGCGTGTTGGAATTGCATACACACGATCGGAAAATCAGATAGAAAGGTTTTCCTTCGGAAAAATTGAGAACAGGTTCTCAATTCAAAGTCCGTCTGAAATTCCGACAGAAAAAGGCCGTTGGGCATACACACGGTCGGAAAATCAGATGAAAAGCTCCCATCGGACTGTTTCCATCGGAAATTCCGACCGTGTGTACGCCGCATTAGAGGCAGAGGTTCAGGAAATGCATCCTTACCAGTGCCCAGCAAATGTATCCTTACCAGTGCCCAGCATTTTCAATGAAATGTATAATTGAAAGCTCTGTTATTGTGTTTTTCTTTTAAGACAAAAGCTGTTAGTTTGGACAACTGTACAAGTTGTTTTTTCTAAACTAAAACTTTGGTATTCAGGTTTAATTGCCGTGTTGGCACTTTTAAATAAATAAGTTGGTTTTGTGTAGCAGTTTGGGCACTCAGGCTCAAAGAGGTTTCCCATCACTGTCCTAGATCATATCCTGGGCCCTGTGTTCCATTCTTGGCTTTGGCTCTCCAGTAACAGCGGTTCCCTGCTTCCAGTTTTATCTCTGTCCCAGAGGCTATACCTGGCTGTCATGCTGAGCCCTATTTTATTTTTGTGAGTGCTTTTTTATATTTTCTTTTAAAATGACACTTTACATGCTACACTGTGGTTGTTGCGCTTTTCTCTCCCTCCCTCCCCACTTTTTTTCCTACTGCCACACAGCACACCCATGCTGGAACGAAGCAGCACTTCCAGAGTTAGATTATCATATTGATTCATATTGTATCATACGGTTTTATGTTGTTTTACATTGTTTTCAATTGCTTTCCACTGTGAACGTATATATAGCTAATCAGGGCACCAAATTCTGGCCGGCACATCTGTGTATGGGGGTGGTTTCAGTTAAAGGGGTTGTTGTTGGCTGTTATTATTCTGGGTGTTCCCACTTTTGATCCTTTTTCACTTGATTACTTGCAGGATCTGCTGGCTAGCTGGCTAAAAAATATATTTCAAGTAGGACTGAGAAAATTAAAACTGCTGGGTTAATGCTAATGCTAGACCGCATCATATATGTATTTTTTTATGTTGCCCATAGTTACACTATAATGGCACTAACAATATCTTTTGATTTCATTCTGAAGCCAGGTATGATTTTAAAAATTACCTTTTGGCCACCATGGCAACAGATGCCTGGGGGTGTTTTGTGCACACTTTGAACCAAGGAAACTCAGCTCAGACAGTCCTGTTATTTCCCAGGTACAGGAATGTGACATACAACATTAGGCAACAGAGCTGGTGAAGAAATCAGAGTGAGGTCTGTTTCTGGTGACCCTATTACCAAATATGTGGGTACAGGTGGTACGCAATTGACCAAAGATGTGGAAACTGTTACTCTGTGAATTAAAAAACAAAAAGGCATCTATCATGTAAAATAGCAGATACAATGGGGTTGATTTACTCAACAACTGAAGCATGTTCACCTTGTAAAATTAATTTTCATTAGGCTTAGTAAATGAGGTGAAATTAAGTGAAAACTGACTTTGCAAAGAGCCCACTCATGAGCCAAGAAAATACAGGATTTTTGCTTGCACATGACTGAATGTTTGAAGTCAGCACAACTTCACATTATTTGCTAAGCTAAGTGAAAATCCATCTAGTCATGAGCTATCAAAATTATTTATTTATTTATTTATTTTTCTTGCATATGATCTTTGCAAAATTAATGCCCACTTAACTTTTTCTCCTTTACTCGTTTACTGTGTGCAAATGCAGTGCTCTACTCCTTTAGTAAATCAACTGCGCTGTATATACTGTATCAGAGATGATATTCTTTAATAATCTTTTCCATTACATCTTCAACGGTACTTCTCTCTCTTTCAGTTATTAAACTATTGAGATAAAATCTGTACATGCTGGTAAGACTGGAAGTAAATTATATTTATCCAAGCTTAACAATGTATTTAGACATTTTATAAGGTCTTAATTGTGTCTTAATTGTGTCCTTTTGTATCAATATTTATATCTCGAAAATTGTTAAAATGTTAATGTTTCCATGGAGGTGAGCATTGGAAAATATATTTTTTGTTCTATAATTTGACAGATTAAATAATTACTTGTAACGCGTCTATACTCTGTCTTCATTCCATAAATAAATAAGAAGTGAAATCTTGGAATATTATCAGTAGATGTTCAGTTTATCCTGGTAGCTGTTTCTTAAAGCATTGATTTTAATATTAAATATTTTATTAACACGTTGGAATTGCAGAGTATGCTAAAGGTTCTGCCATGTATAGCTAGTGAAAAGATATACTGGAATAGAACTCCTGTGTTTCAGTAATGAAAAGATATCTCCAAATAAAACATGTAAATAACCAAAGTATATATCAATAGCTGTTTTTTGTTTGGAATTTACAATGAAGAAGAAAACGTCAGCAGAAAAGGTAGGAAATGCTCAACAAGATTGTTTGTACCTTTATTTTTAATTTGTACCTACAGGTAAGCCTATAATAAGGCTTTCCTGTAGTTATAATTATTTTTTCCTAAACCTTTAAGGTTTGGGAGATATTGTGCCGGCAAGAAGACTCCCACGCACATGCGTGGAAGTGACGTTGTGACTCCGGCCACTTACAGCGCCGGAGCCACGAACATGGAAGAAATGCTGAGGGCAGCTCCCTCTGCGTGTACTGGGTTGCGATACGGGGACCTCGTTCTAAGGTAAGTATTTCATAATGAGGTAGTATGCATACTAGATCATTATGCCTTTACCTTACAGGGTTTTTATTGTTTATTTTTACAGGTATACAACTGCTTTAACCTTTACTAAAACCTCATAAATGACCACATATTTTTTTTTTTTTTTACCGCACATGTTTTTGAATTCATCATTTATAAAAAAATGTATTGGCTCTGGTGGAGAGCTTGTTGGAAGTCCCTATGAAAAATTGGTGAAGCTGGGGCCCGGGTCTTCTAGCCAGAGAACATTCAGAGAAGAGAGGCCTGCAGGAGGTGTCCATGCTCTCCACCTCTGAGGGAGGTAACAAGGTAAAGTTTAATTGGGGATACACAATACCCTGAAGACTGAAGTGTAGAGGAGGGTGTTTTCCCCTTGCTTTCTCCTTTCAGACATTAAACAACTGGCAATATTAGCAAGGATTCATGTAAGTAAAAAAATTATCTTACAGGGGACTAAAAAGAACATGCTACTGACTCCTTCATGCTACTATCATGTTTCAAACTCATGCTATTAGCTGGATTACTGCAATGCTACCTGGACTGTTATTATGCCATAATCTGGAATGTCTTACTTTCACCCTTTCCCTAATTAAGTAAAGAAGTTAATTTTACAACTTTAGTGCCTCCATGTGAATGATTAGATAAGTGTTTATTATAGGCAATGCCTGGGGAGTGAGAGTGGAATCTACTGGTGCCCAGAGATCTGGAAATGTTCACTTGATCCAATTTAATAGGACAGAGGTTAGGAGGATGGGTAGTCTTGGCCTCCAGCCACCATCTGGGAACAGGACATTAACAGGATGGGCTGAGAAGCTCGGGGAGCCTGGAACCTGACCTGTGAGGCAGTCTGGGTGCCGCTTGCACTTGCATTATAAAAATATAAAAACAAAAAGCTTCAATGAAAGAAAAAACAACATATTAATCAATATGCCACACCCTAGAATTTAAAGAATGGGTCCTTCCCATAAAAAGCCTTGCCACTAAAATTATGAAACTGTGTAACCATTGTTTTCCCTAAACGTTACTGAGTAGTATATATACATACATTATATAGTTACATGAAATAACAGTGGTGTCTTTGTGTAATATTATTGAGTTTTAAGAAATAACCAGGGTGGGTGCCCTTTGCACTTAGGATGATGTCCTCACAGAGCTTCTACCTTTGATGACAGCTCTAAATGCTTCTACAGTTGTCATTATGGCGTTGACATGGTGTTTATATCACCCTAGCTACATGACCACTAGCATTTTGATTCTACTTACCTTTTCTGCTGGCTTCTGAAAAATTTCTACAGTAAATACAAGTCCATTAACATGCGCCAAACCCCAAATGGTTTAGCTGCACCTGTCACATTTGACCAGTTGCCCCATTTATTTTTTTAGCTTTGTTTTCATGCACTTGTCAGTATGAATCTTGACTGATATACAGTATTTCATATTTTTTTTAGGTGTTTGCACTATAACACCTATTTATATAATTGGTTTTGCATTTGCCCTTTGTTTGATGAAAGCATGTAGCTTATCACCAGCCTAACCCTTATTTCTTGTAAAGGCTGCTTTGTTTTTAATAAATACTTTCACATACCTTACCCATTGCTAAAAAAAATTGTGCTTCTCATTTTAAATATACACTCCTGGGGCAGTAAAGTATAGGTCAAATATTTTCTGTTTTACATCACTGGAGCACAATAAAAAAAAAAAAAAAAGAAATATAAGTGCATGCAATTATGTTTTAAAGAGACTTCAATTCCTTAGCCAGTATTGTGTAAACTTTTAAATTACTATATTTTTATAGTGCCCAGAGTTCAGCTTTGAGACTAAGCATGGTACTTATTGTCATGGGTCTGGGGGAACTGCCTTTGTTTCATAATAATCTGCCTTCTATTCTTTGGCGCTCATAACTTTACCATCCAAGGTTTTTCCAAATGTTTCACAGAATGAACAGGAAACTTGTAGATGGGTCAATTAAAGGCAGAGCACGCATCTGTACATTCCCATTAACCCAGCACGGCTGCCCAAGTCTGAGGCCGCAGTAAAGTCTGGGAGTGTGTGACATGATCCCTCATGATTGATTAGTGAAGGTAATCTGCAGAACGGCAACAGAAATTTCAAATTTATGTTACCATAAGGGTTGGAGGAGAGGAGGGCAGTTAATTACATTGAGTAATTCTAAACATGTACAAGGAGTCTCAGAGGGTCTTATAATTGAGAGCATTTACTGCTCCTAGCAAAAAAAGAAAGTCACCGTGGTTTTAATACAGCAAGCCTGCAGTATATATTACAGGAATTAAAAACCTCCGTTATGACATTAGCTAAGTGCACCATTTGTATAGCGTACACAACTTATTATTATTTCATCCCATGACAGGTTTGATGCAATTCATTTTTTACAAACAAAATGATTTTCTCTCATGGATTGTTCAGAGTGCATGATCATGACTCTTCTTTCCAAAGATAGTAAATGCTACCAATACCAATGAACATTTCTGAACTATCATTTTCACCTCCAGCTTAATTGGAATTTCCCAGGTTTACACTGTAGGGGTAACCATTGGGGAAGGTTTCTCTGTATGTCTGTAATGAACACTGTAATTAATGTAGTTTTAATCACCAGAGAGAAATTACATATAGCATTTTAGTGACCATTAAGATGCAAGCTAGGATTTTTTTGCCCTAGAGTACTGTGGTTTATATAAGGAGCATATTATTTATACATTTTTATTTTAGGTTGTTGGAATTAAATGTTATTCCTTGTGTTTTTCATAGTGTATTCAGGGATTTTGCCTTACAGTTCCCAAGAGTAACTCAAATGACTAGCCTGAGACGTTAAGCACATTATGGCTTATGAAGCAGTGAATGTGACTTTCACCAACATTCACAGGTGGTTAACCATTCTCTGTAATTTAAAACACATGCACCAAGGACATTTACCTGTGAATATAAATATTCCCCTAAATACCTGTGGTACAAGGTACTTCACAATTTCTTTTCCACAGTATATGATCCCTCCTCTATTCTGGTGACAACTGTAACATTTTGGATTTAGGTCACCGGGACAAATAGAGAGGGTGAATTTATTTCCTCTGCTGAAACATAGGCAGCAATACAAATCTGACAGGAATTTTTCCCTTTTTAAAAACTAAAAAAGTTTGGATTTAAATATATAACATTGAGGTTTTCCTTTAATGTTTATTCTATCTGAATCTACTCCTGTTTTGGTAGGTTTCTCAAGGTTACCAGTGGGGCTGGATTTTAGCTACATTCCCCTGTTGGTCACTTATCCTATTCCATCTGAAATGACTATAGTTGTAAACACACAGCACTGTGTATCTTGTGTGAAATTCAGATAATCTTCATGAAATGATAAGAATTCTTATAACAATCTTGCATGCAAAAGATATAATAAAGACCGCCTCCCTAGGCCTGTGGTCTTTCCAGAACCTTGGGCGTATCTCCCAGCTGGTGGTACAACTTCAACATCCTCATTATCCAAATAAACTGTAGTGAATAGTAAAATAAAGTGGAAGTAAAGTCCACTTTTTAACTTATACCTACAGGTTAGCCTATAATAAGGCTTACCTGTAAGTACAGTATATATCTCCTAAACTTGCACTGTTTAGGAGATATTCACACGGAATGCAGCTGGCAACATCACCGGCGCATGCGTGATGACATAGGGATGACATAACCGCGCCATACCCCATACCTTCAGAGCTCTGTGCCGGAGCCAATGGCTCCTGCGTGCATGCACAGGAGTGACGTCATCGCAGCCCCGGCCATTTATACAGCTGGAGTCTGCGAACCCAGAAGGAAACTGAGTGAAGTTAGAAGCGCCGGGGAGCCATGACAGTGCTGGGTTGGAGGGCTCCATGTACAGACAGGTAAGTCTGTCATAATGTGCTAGTATGCAGTGCATGTTATTACATTATGACTTTAACCTGCATTTTATATGTTTGTTTACTACCACTTCAAAAGCCCCGTGAAGCAATTGAGCCCTCTTAAATATTGGAATAGCAAATAAATAGAGCTGGACGTGGAAGCGGAGCTGGATTTCTGTTTAGGCAACATAATCCATGGCCTAAAGTGTCAGGGATGGTAAACAGCTACCCACACATCATGCTGCAGAAATATATCCCTATGTGTAATAAAATATTTTAGATTGACACCGTTCCTATCATTGCAGTCAGCTGTGTCACCATTGTTGATGTCCCTGCATGTTCACTTTTTGCTTTTTGATTAAATCGTTTACTATATAATTGTGGTTTACCCACTGGGTGTGTACCTCTAGAACCAAACTGCTAACAGTAAAGGGCAACAGCTTGTCCTACCCTTCTAGTTGGTTCTAGGTCTCAGTTTTGTATACATGCATATACATATAGGGGCGTATGTCTAAAGCAATGAATGCGACTTTCACCACATATTCACTAGTGATGAGTCAATCACACAGACACCAGATTCACCTGCAATGAATGTATGGCAAATTCCAGATCAACTGCCTTATAAATATGTCTCTAGTATAGCGTTAGTTACACAAAAATGTGGTATTCTATTGTCTGGATTGTCTCAATTTGCTCAATGGAAGGGAATTTTCTCTGCTCAGCTCTGTTTACTTTTTATTATCCAGTCTATAGCATTGTTGTTTTTTTTTTTTTTCATTTTCTTTGCATGTGATTGGGGGTATTCTTTGCAATGTGAATTTACCACATTTACTAAGTAAAGGGAAAATAACATTTCAATAGTAAATTCTCTTGATAAGTGAACAGCCTATGTTCCTTTAGTAAACCAAACCACAGTCTTCTATTGCTCATTGAACACTTTGGTCCTTTTGTGGACCCAAAACCAAAAATTTAACATATTGCAGCATTAGGCATTTCTTTAGGCTTTTTCCCGTCTGTATTCCCTCTGTTTTGTTTTTTTTAGAATACAGATTTTACACAAAAAATAGAAGCTTGCTATTATAAGTAGCACTGTCACTGACAGGGTTTTTTAATATTTCCCACTGTATCTGAAACTAAAAAAAGTTGCTGGGAGCCGCCGGCTGTGAGATCCCTCGCTCCCCTATCCCCCCCCCCCCCCCCCCGCTGTTAGGTGTGCAGAGTGTGCTCTCCTCCCCTCTTGCTGGTCTGCTGTGCATGCAGATCTGGCAGCTGTGTGCTATTTTGCAGGCTCGCTCTTCCACCGCTTATCCCCGCTCTCCCTCCTAGGGATCTGTGTAGAATGTCTCTGTGTACTTTCCTGATAAATCTGCTGGCTCTCCCCCCCTTCCTCCTGGCAGTGGCAAGTTTGGATCCAATCAGAGTAGGAGCCAATGGAAGCATAAGAAAGGATTTGCAGTACAGACACCATGGACAATGGGAAATTGAAGTTCTTAAAATGATGCTGCATCATACTTGTTAATGGAGACCAATGACTACTGGACTTCAGTTCCCAGAGATCCCTTCTCCTGGAGGAGGAAAGCTGCACTGTTTTCCCTGGCACATTGTTCCAGATCTGGGCCAATCTAGCAAGGAGATTGGCTAGATTGGCTATGGTCGGGTCTGTGCTCTCAGCCGCGCTGGACCAGAGCCATCAGGAGAGGAGCTAAGAGGACCTGTTGCTGTGCCTGCTCATCTCTACCAGAGAGAGAGAGGATGCACCTGCGTCTGAGACTGCCAGACCTGCCCACAGAGATGAGGTTTGAGCGAGAGAGAGTCGCTCCATTTGCAGGATCAGAGCTGAGAGACTGTCTAAGCAGCCTGTCTAAGGAACCAGAACAGGACAAGACTAGTTACCTACCATGAAGCGGTGAGCTGAACTACACATCCTAAACATTTGCCACATACTGTTCCTACTTTGCAGCCTATCTCCTATCATCTACACTCTTAAAGGAACAGTAAACCACCTAAAAATTGACCTACCAGCCAACTTTAATTGCTAGGTGCCTGGTACTTTCTACCACCCACATGGTACCCCCCACACTAGAAATGTATATGCCTAACCGTTATTGGGGTTGTATGCGCAATGTGTACACCAGGACCCTTTCTTTTTCTTTGAATAAGTTGCTATCATTAGGCGCTCTAGTTCCATGGTTAGAGTTCAACTTAACTTTGCTATACTTCTTTTAATTGCAAGTTAGTGGTTTACTGTCCATTCATCTATCACTGTGCCCTTAAGCCTGTGCAATTATCTTTTTGTTGATTTACACTGTGTTGAATTGAATTGTCATAATATGTTTAATTGATTTACTGCTCAACTGTATGTGGCCCAATTCATGTGCATCCTTAGTGAGTGGTAGCCTGCTAATCGTTAAAGTTTTTGTTACCCCAACATTTTATATTCCTTATATTTGCCTGCTGTACCATGTACTTGTTTGAGAAAGTAACCTGTTCTTTTTGTATTACTTCCTTTGTGTGAAATTCTTGGTGTTCCTATCAGTCCCTCTGCTTTCCTCTTAAAACTGATCACAATTAGCTGAAGAGCACAGCGTGGTCAGTTCTCTAGGTGTGCTGCAAACTCAGTATGCTCTCCTCTAATGATCCGACTTGTCCTGACATGCCCTTGATGCACAGACGTTCACTGGGAAGCACAGTGTACTACTGTGTCTCCTCCCCCCCAGCTCTTTTGCAGCTGAGAACAGAGGTTATATAATCACTTATAAAAAAGGGAAAAGGAAATTTATATATTTTTTTATATCTATACAAAAATGTTTTGCATTGTATTTCTAATTTTAAGCTGAATGTGTTGTTTTATAAGGTTATCATTTACAATCACTTTAAATCCACAGTTGTAAATGGCTTTTAGTCTATGTCAAAGTGTATCAGTGGGAAGCAGTTAAAAGAGTTGTGGCAGAACAGAGGATCCATCATAACCAGCGGCTCCTGTGGGGGTAACCGCTACAATACTTTAGTAGATTTAACAATTTTTCCATTATTCAGGCAAATGGGAATCTGCCCAGTCTAGGTCAAATCTTGTTCCAGGAGAACCATTTTTCTTATCACTATTTGTATACTTAAAATAAAATCATATTTGCCTCAAAAAAAATTACTCAAATTACTCTTTATTTTCTTGAAAGACAAATTAACATGAGTACAACAGAAAGCTTAATTTTTGCTCTTAAACTCCATGCATCAAACATGGATAAAAACTGGTCTGGTCATGAAGGTCCAAATGACGGCTCATATTTAGCTTTTAATGGTTGAATTTTGGATGCTATCTGCTGTGATCATGCTTGTCCTAGTTTAATTAAAAACTGAATAAAAATGTAATAAATATCAAAGTGGTGAATGTCACCCAAGATTGCTTTGAAAAGTTGAGATTATTTCATATTTATAAGTCGAAATATACCATTGACGTCATCATATTCTCAGAAGCTTGGCTTTTACACTCTGCCGTTCTTCACATCTCTGTGTAACTAATTCATAAATATGGATAAAATATATTTCACTGTAGATATCTCTTACAGGTTTATAAATTACAGAATTACAAATTCCTACCAACATTACATGACATAGGAATCATGTTGAATAATGGATATACACATATTAAGAGCTAAGTTAAATAAAACTAGACAACCATTTTTTTGTATTTTAATGCAGAATATTTGAACACATATTAAAAGGATAACAATAATCCAAGCAAGTAGATCTTTAAATTTGAAGTTGTTGACACGCTTCGAGAAGTAGTGATGTTCCTGGTTACTTAATCCTTAAAGGAATTTCTGAACTAACAATAAAGGTTGGTATTGCAGAATGTCATTGAAATAATATACTGAAGTCAGGTGGGGACTGCAATTGTCCACATGGTAAAACAAGCAGCTCTCCTCCAGAACTTGTAATAACTTCCTCCTGATAGGGTAAAAAGTACAGATGTAATTTTAAGCCATGTCTAACTGAAAGATCAATATATTTACATATCTGGCTTTTATAGGAATAGAAGTGATCATTTTATAATAGAGGTACAAAGAAAACCCCCCCTGCCACTTCCCCAAAACTTAATAACCTATCCCCTCACCCCCAGCCCCTTGACATACTACAGAATCCTCTATCACCTGTCACTACCTGGCTGCCCATAGCAAGGCATCCAGTTGTAGCTCCATGCGCCCGCAAACAGATCTGTCATCCAGACAGCCATTTCAATACCCATACAGTTACAGCCTCCACAGACGACCCATGCCACAAATTGGAACAAAATATAATAATACTTAGGAATATTATCCATATGGTTCCCAAAATATCTCGGTCCCATACCAAGAGGTCAGATTTATATGCCGCATTCAAAATTACTAATGTTTATTGTTCGCATATTCGATTATTCTGTAACTCTTGAATATGTACATGACAATCCTGTTACCGTGACTGATTGTGATTTTACTTAAATAAAATTATTTTTGAAAAAAAAAAAAAAAAAAAAAAAGAAAAAAAAATGGTCTGGCTCTCTGCAAAGTGTTATATACCAATAACACGTTGCCTCCCATTGGTCTATTTCTAATAGGGCTTTTGCATATGTTCCCAGATAAACAGGGTGTTTGCTACAGTTCCACCAAAGGAGTTGCAAACAATGCAATCTGGATTGTCATTCTTCAGCCAATATGCTATAGGAATAGGAGACTGGAGTTTTAATTTCCCTAAAAGTTCATGAAATTCTGGCAAATATTTGGAATTACAGAGTCCTGTAATGATGTGGAAATCAACAGGAAGAATCCGTGAGGCCTGACTGGCACTCAGAGCAACACTCCAAGAGGTTTCTATTTCCCAACAGACTTCAATAGTCGAGATTTATACTCGCTGCACAAGCAGTGGGTATGTGTAAATATTTGATGTATTCTTTTACAGGTTATGCCTTGATTTAGTTAGTTTTGTATAGCAAGAGTCACTCTAATATGAACCAGTGTTTTTTTTCCATGCTGGGCTTTAGTTTAATATTGGCCCCCAAAGCTGCAAATCATTTTTTCCTATGATTCTTCCTCACTCCGTTCTTCTGCAGGATTGGGTACTGAGCAGCCTGACACCAAGCATCAACACTGCCATATGGGAAGAAAGCAGCTGATCCACATGCTTCTGCAAAACCCCAAATTTCCTGAATTTTTTTTCATTCCTAACTAGACATGTGCATGGTGAAACAATTTGAGTTGTTTAGATCCATTAATCTAGTTATTTAGTTTAATTATATTCGGTTGATTCGTTCAATTCGTATTCGGGATTTGTATACAGAATTTGTATTCAGAATTTTTAAAATTTTCTTTGAATTTACCAATTTTTTTCGATTCGAAACGTTCAAATCGATAAATTTGGAATCGGTCGAAACCAAAATATTATATTCTTTTCAATTTGAATGCGGCAAATTGAACAAACAAAATAAAAATCTTCATTAAATTATTACAATGGTTCTTTAAATCCCATAGGGTAAGTCAAATTTCGTGGGGAAAAAAATAGCAAATAAAGAAAAAATAATATAGCGTATACACTTGGGACACAAGTCATATTGTAAATGAATATTTCTTAAAAGTACCTTTCCTTTTTAATTTGCAGCCGCTCTAATTTTCTAAAAATGCTATGGAATATGGCTACCTGGAGTTGTTCTGTATACATAATGTGTACTGACCACCCCCAGAAACATAATCTTCTATGTGAGTGATTGGCTCACCAATTTTCCCAGAAGTCCGCCTAAGATACAAGTCAGATTTCAGGCATCCCGTGATCATTTTTGGTAAAAAAATACTCCCAATAGGAACACATCTAAAGTGATGCAGACCCAGCAGCTTTCCTCATTAGTGCCCTGCAGCTGCACATCTGACAGATAGTTATGAAACCTCACCCATTAGACCCACTCAGAACAGAGGCACAGAGGAACAAACAGTGATTTCTTCAGAATGAAAAAATGTAGGAAAATGCAACAAAGGTTGTTATAATCCTTGCAATGTACATAGATTACCCAGAGAAGAATGTTTTTTTCTCCACAAAAGTGGAGTTACGCTTTAACAAAAACAGCATTATTTCAAAATGGAGCACTAGCATAAATATGTTTACAGTTGGAATTTGATGTAAAATTTGATTCAAAATTAAATTTGAAATTCTGAAACTCTGACAAATTTATTTTTATTATTCGGAGCATTCAGTTAATTTAGTTTTTTTTTTACTGTAATTCGGGTATTCAGATATATCCGAATCTCCGAATAACAAAAAATCTGTCTGAATATTAATTCGGAATGAAATGAACCACACATGTCTATTCCTAAGCCGAGTAAAGCATCAGGAGAGGAAAGAGATAGCAAGTATAGGCTCAGGTGCTGCTACTTTTAAGTGAACCTATTGCTTTCCCCTGCATGGGTAGAGCACAGGTTCTATTTTAAAGGGGAAAAAAAATAAAACATAAATACCAAAGTGTACTGGATAGCCTATTACATCACATAATAAACAAGCAATTCACTTGGGTCATATCTATTACAGTATATTCAAACACGTCTGTTACAGATCCGATGTAAAGAAAGTATCCTACCCTCTTCTGTGTGGTCTGAGGCAAGTACTGAACACATAGCCACAGGTCCATGTGATGGTAGAACTGTGAGGTTGGCCCACTAGTGTGTGTAATGTAAGTAATGCTGCTGCTATTTGTATTTCAGGGTGCATTCCCTTTTGGCCAGAGGAGGATAAGTACTTTATTTATGTCAGATCTGTATATTGTGATATGCTTGACTCAAAGTGTCCCCATGGAAAGCAGCTCTCCGTGGGGGCACTCAATGAAGGGGAGGAGCCAGGACCACCGGCGGGGCACCTCAGAAGAGGAGGATTGGGGCTGCTTTGTGCAAAACCCTTGCACAGAGTAGGTAAGTATAACATGTTTGTTATTTTTATAAAAATACATTTTAATCTTTACAACCCTTTTAACTTTACTAAAAGCACGGGTGCACTGCAATTTCCAGAACACACATTTGAGCACACCTAACCTAAGTTTGCATTGGCCACTTTTGTAATTTGACTCCTGAATCTTTTCAGTAACAGTACCTTGTGAAAATCAATGAGGTCTGTAAGGGTTGCATGTCTGTTTGGGTCAACACCAAGAAAGCTGTAGTAATCTCCTGATGCATCCACAAGGAAATGTCTAAATCCATTTTGATGGCGGTAAGACAATGCATATCCCCAGATCTTCTCACTAACTCGTACAAGGAAGGATCCTTCAGGCATGTTCATCAGAAGCTTTTCTGCAGCATCACGGCTTATGATCCCTGCAAACATTAAGAAAAAAGTTACATTAATTAAAACATATATAGGCTGCTTTCTCCAATCCAAAAATCCAAATTGCCTGTCCCTTTCAGGTTTCACTACTTTTGATTCATTCAGAACAAGCATGCACCTGCTGATGGCAAATTTTCAGAGGTAGAGATGAATGCCTCTAAGAACTGGCAAAAAAAGGGTCCAATACAATAGACTGATATAGGAGGAAATATGTGCAGGTGGATACAGAAAATACCAGGAAAAATCATCAGCTTTAACACATACATGGGACGGAGAATAAAATAGAATAAATACATTTTTATAGCATATCATCACAATGTATCATAATTAGGGATGAGTTTTGGTTTCAGGCCAACCATGTGTTGAACCTGAACCCAAGCCATTCTCAGTTAAAAAAAAAAAAATGACAAGCTACTACATTCATTTGCAACAACTGTTATCAATCCTGCACTTGCTGGCCTCTTAACTGTGGTCAAGTCACTTGGACCGCCTGCAATGAAGGCTAACCACCATCTGCCTGCTCCGCCATCTGAAAGTTCTTAAATAGGTAAGGGGTGGGGCCACCTGGCGATGTCACCTGGTGGCAATTTTTTGAAAAATATTGCTGGATGTTGGATAGTCAACAACACCACATTCCTATATTGAAGTACATAGACAGAAAGAACAAAATGTAATTTTTAGGGTGCCAAGAATAGATCAGGAACAGACCGATATATAAAAATATCAAATTTATTTATACATAAAAACATCAGGATATTACCATACAGTAAAAAGTATTGTAGATGAGCAGCAGTATTTTCTTGTTCTACGTGTTTCGCCATACAATGGCTTCTTCAGGAGATAAGTACTGCATGCATGGTCACTATGAATTAAAAATAATTGATGTGAAGTCACCAACCCAGCATGCACCAATCGGTGACGTCACATAGGCAGATGCCAACAGGTGACATCGCCAGGTGGCTCCACTCCTTACCTATTTAAGAACTGTCAAATGGGGAAGCAGGCAGGTGACCGTTAGCCTTCGTCGCAGGTGGATTTTTTTTTTTTTTGGGTCCGGCGATGGTGTCGTGATTGACGATGGATCTACATTGGAGGACATTGTTTTTTTTTAATTTTAATAAAGGGAGCATCAAAAACTGTGTGTTTTCATTTATTTTTGACACTTTTTGGGTGAATGGGTAGGGGTACTATTTACCTCATACTCATTCACATAGGCCAGGATCTGGGGGCTCCCTTGTTAAAGGGGCTTCAAGATTCCGATAAGCCCGCAGACCCCCACAACCACAGCCCAAGTTTGTCGAGAAGAGGCCTTTGTCCCCATCAACATGGGGACAAGGTGCTTTGGGGTGGGGCAGCAGAGCCCCCCTGCCCCAAAGCACCCCCCATGTTGAGGTCATTTGGCCTGGTATGGTTCAGGAGGGAGGGGGCTGCTCGCTCGTCCCCCCTCCTTTCCTGACCTGCCAGACTGCATGCTCGGATAAGGCATATGGTATGGATTTTTTTAGGGGATCCCTCACCGTTTTTCTTTTACATTTTGGCGTGGGGGTTCCCCTTAAAATCCATACCAGACCCAAAGGGCCTGGTATTTTTTTTGTAACATTTTTGTATAACTGGCAATGGTATTGTACCTAGAAGGTTATGGGCTGAAGACACCATCATAATATTGATTATTTTATTAAAAGCTGTCTGGTTTGTGTCCTGGTAAAAGAAGATCTAATAAAAGGACAGTACACATACTAACTACAAGATTTGGAGTGTTATTTTTTTCTGAAAATAAACTACACTGTAATGTTGACTAGTGTAGCACCCTCTAGTTTGCTACTAGTGCAAGTGCAGGAAAATGTATTCTTGACAACTCTCTGGTGCCTTCCCCTGGTTCTGGAAAGTTGGAGAATGTTCTGGAAGCTGGAGGCTAGGGTGATTGTTTTGCATACTTAAGGGAGGTTGGCCAATCCCCAGGCAGTGGGGCTGGCATGGGGCTAAGCCAAACCTTAAATATGAATCATGCTGGCAAGAGGAGTTGGGTGGAAGATGGAGATGGAGTGCTGAGGGGACTTCGCCCTTGAGGGGTGTTCTGCCTTGGGCCAGGGCTCAGGTGCTGGCCAAGGGGGTCCTGATAAAAGGAGAAGTTTGTAAGGAGTCTTCCCTGAGAGGCAGCAGGAGCAAGGTGTGAATACTACAGCATGGTTTAGGGACCTACAAGAGGGGATACTGTTACAAGTAGCCACTTTCTCTGGAAGACAGCAGTATGCTTAATTCTTCTTTAAACTTGCCCTGGGAGATCTCCGAAAGGTCAGCCGGGTAGACTGGTGAAGAAAGTCAGTCAGGTAGACTGGTGATGCAGCAACCAGGTGGGCTGGTGGAGAAGCAGCCAGGCGGGCTAGCATTTCCTGCAGTCAGTAGGGATCAGTGTCTACAAGGGAGTTGGAGGTGGGATGCAGTTTAAAACACTTTGTGCTACTTTTTAAAGGGACTGAGAGTTCCTAGTCCTTAAGGGGCTTTTGCATTTCTAACGGAGAGTGTTAGCTGCCAGGAGAGGAATCAGGGTTGTACAGACTAAAGAAGAAGAATCAATTAGTACTGTACAGTGTAAAGGAGAATCAATTGGAGTTGTACATAGGGTGGAAGTTGTCCCTGGTTTTATTGCTATCAAGTTGGACATCCCATAATTCATATTCCCCAGCCAAGTTATCACCTCTAATAAAACATAAAAACAAAGACTCTTCCTTGTACCTGGATGAAAGCTGCAAATGCTACTTGCCTGGCTGTGTACCTGCACCACCAGAGAGAGAGCCACGCTGTACCCGCACCACCAGAGATAGAGCCACGCTGTACCCTCACCACCAAAGGGGGAAAAAGGTGGAGCCACTGCCAGGGTACAGACGTGCTACACTACTGACCAGAGACGGCCTGGCAACCCAGAGTGCGTCCAGCCAGAGGGATCACTGCTGCGGTTTCGCTGGGTCTTGTTAGAGGGCCCGATGGCCATTATCCATTACTGTTACTAGGGACTGAGCCATTAGGAAGTGCCTATCCTGCTATCCTCTATGTCTTATTGACCTCTGGCCCAAAAATAGGCCGACGCCAACCCTAGTGACACCACTTCTTTAGTCTTAGTAGCAGGGCTGACTGAGAGGGTACCGGCAGCCAGAAGAAAGAAGAGTTGTGTGTCGTCGGCAGTTCCCTTCTCTGCACGTGAGGAAAAATTCTGCTTTCCTGTGACCCCCTGTACACACATGTCACTGCTCTACTAACTAACCTCATCATCTGCACTACCTATTACTGACCTCTACACACCGCCCTACCTTTTACTGACCTCTACACACCGCCCTACCTATTCCTGACCTCTACACACCGCCCTACCTATTACTGACCTCTACACAACGCCCTGCCTATTACTTACCTCTATACACTGCCCTGCAATTAGGTCTGAAACTAGTTGCTCACTGAAGTCAACTTTTAAGGCAAGCTAAGTTTATATTTTTACAATAGGAAAAAATGTAGCAGCGCTAATAAGTGAGCAAAACTATTCGAATAAACAAACAATATAATGGACATAGGCCAATAAAAATTGAAAACAAATTATACACTCAAAATTAAAAGTGAAATCAAGGAAAAAATGATATTATAAATATAAATATAAATAAAAGTCTGTGGGTGATATGAGGTAGAACTTCTTCCACTAGGAATCCAATCACCACCAAAAATCCGTGAAAAAAATGTACATAATAATTTGAAATCAGTGACAGTTCTTCCACCACAACCAAAGTGTGATCACCACAAGAAATGTGCGCTTACCAAATGGCAAGCTGAATCAGCTTGCGACCAAATACCCACTCAGGGCCTTTATCCAAGGATGGAAACCGGAGCCTCCAAGTGATTTGTGGGGTATGGCCAGCAAAACAGTACGAAACCCCCGATCGGAAAGATTATCACCACAGCAGTCAGATGATACAATTACAATTTTTTCCACTTCCTGATTGAGTGAGGCACTGATGATGTAACCCTGGCCTCACCACTGCATTCTGGGAAATTCCTGTCACTTGGAGGCACACCCAAAGAACCAGGAAGTAAGAGGAGATGGATTCATCTGCTTTTAGTTAAAATTGCCACTGAGTGCTTTCCACAGGGAGAGAGAGAAGTCTTTCTGAGGGTCTGACCTGGGCCTCACCTGTTGTCAGACTGATCTGAACTGTTTTGCTGGTATGTAAACGCAAGTAAACGCAGCTAATCGCAATGTACAAATGTAAGTGATCGCTGTGCCTGGAGTCTTGGAATTTCAAAATAACAAAACATGCTTTTAAAAGCGCCAGAACAACCGCCCGTGTGAAAGGGGCCTTAGACATAACAATCTTTTGTATCTTTTTTCTGGAAATTGCAATGTTTATGTCTAGATTTTAAAATGGCTGTTGGGGTTCTGTTGACTTTGGGTTTATGTACAAATAATTTAATGCTGCCATTGTAGGTATTACAACCTGTAGGGTGTTTTAGCTCAAAATAAATGACACTATAAAATTGATTTCTAAATAAAAAAATGTCTGTTGGCACTCCTGTTCAAACTGGGGCTTTAGTTCAAAAATGTATATTATTACTAGGAGCGCATTCACTATACTATTTGGGGTGTTTATTTCTGTGAATAAATGATACTTTAGTGTTGATTACTAGATTTTAAAATGTTTTTTAGGGGTCATGCTTAAATTTGGACTAAAGCCTCATACACACGGTATGATTGTTGGCCAACCAAGCGTCTGATTTTTGTCCTAAGGGCATGTTCCGGGATCTTGTCTTGCATACTAACATTACACATTTGTCATGCCACAAACGCGAACATAGTGATGTACTACGAGGAATTTCAGCTCTTGAGCTCCACCCTTTGCGCCCCTTCTGCTAATTTTGTGTTTGGTGAGAATTGATTCCGAGCATGCGTTTTTGTACTTTCGACTTTTGTGTGACGGATTTGTGTACTGACCATACGAAATGTACTAGCCTGGCATCCATTATTTGTTAGCCGAAAGTTTGACAATTGTCAAAAGGAGCGTACTAACGGTAAGATTTTAGGACAACAGTCTGTCAACAGACAATCCCCTGCCAACAATCGTACCGTGTGTACGAGGCTTTAAGTGCAAATAAAATATTTCTGGGAATGTCAGCACAACTATCTGTTTTCGGCTTTTATTTGTCTGTGAATAAATGATACTGTGATGTTATTTTTTTTTTTAAATGACTGTTGTGGGTCCTGTTTAATTTGCTTCTTAGTGTGAATAACTACTGTAGCGTCGGTACTCCCGATGAGTACGCGCTATGTCTTTAAATTTAGTTTTTGCCCAAAACTGTAGTTGAGTTTTGGGGTTAATTGTTCTAAATTATGCTTTGGCATCAGTTTGGCTGGGCTGTATTGAGGTTCTGCCTGGTCATAGGTGGGGTTTGCACCTGTGAGAGGCCCTAGAACGCAGTCTGGTTGGACGCATTAGGTACCAATCTCTTCTCGGGGGCCAATCAGTGGGTGCGTTTGTCTTGCTGTGTATTCCGGGAGAGGGTACTTAAGGTGCTGAAGTCACGTGGTAAGGGGTTTCCGGTCCAGAAGTTGTTGCTGACTCCGTGGTCCTGGTCCTCCTGACCAGCCCCCAGAGGCCCTCATGGCCTGGGGTGCGGATACATCCTTTTCCGAGCCTCGGAACTGGCTAGTTCGAGGTGCAGTAACTGGAATGAATATTCTAAGGTGTTGCGGTGCCGTCTCGGGTTTGGAAAGGCCCAGAAACTCTACATGCAACCAGGGGAGGACTCTTCAGTAAGAGAGCCATGCACGAGGCTGGCTGCTCGGTAAGAGCCTGGAAGCTGAGCTGCCATGGACATTGATTGTATCCACAATTTCTTATGGTATCGCCGGACCGGCTGACAGATTCTGATACAGTAAAAAAAGTTCCTACCTTTACCTTTCGGTTACACCTAAGTTTTTCAACCAAGTCTGTGTGAGAGACTTTGCAAAGCTAGAATTACTTGTTAACAACATGTAATGTCCTGCGAGCCACCACTTGCTATAAGCCCAAAATAGGGTCTCCCAAATAACACTATATTTTTGAATCAGCAGCTAGCGTTGCACATGTCTCATAAATCATGCAAAGACCATCCAATATTCTAAAGTACGCTTTCAAACTTAAAATCCAAATAGTGAAACGAAAAATGTGCTATATAACAACAGCAATAAAGTGATAACGTGCAAAAATACATACAATACCAAATAAAGTGCTTTCATGCAACGGGATATAACGGGATACTAATATTTATAGGTAAAGTTGATCCAGGGAATATTGTACCTGGATGAAAGCTGCAAATGCTACTTGCCTGGCTGTGTACCTGCACCACCAGAGAGAGAGCCACGCTGTACCCGCACCACCAGAGATAGAGCCACGCTGTACCCTCACCACCAAAGGGGGAGAAAGTGGAGCCACTGCCAGGGTACAGACATGCTTAAATTTGGACTAAAGCCTCATACACACGGTATGATTGTTGGCCAACCAAGCGTCTGATTTTTGTCCTAAGGGCATGTTCCGGGATCTTGTCTTGCATACTAACATTACACATTTGTCATGCCACAAACGCAAACATAGTGATGTACTACGAGGAATTTCAGCTCTTGAGCTCCACCCTTTGCGCCCCTTCTGCTAATTTTGTGTTTGGTGAGAATTGATTCCGAGCATGCGTTTTTGTACTTTCGACTTTTGTGTGACGGATTTGTGTACTGACCATACGAAATGTACTAGCCTGGCATCCATTATTTGTTGGCCGAAAGTTTGACAATTGTCAAAAGGAGCGTACTAACGGTAAGATTTTAGGACAACAGTCTGTCAACAGACAATCCCCTGCCAACAATCGTACCGTGTGTACGAGGCTTTAAGTGCAAATAAAATATTTCTGGGAATGTCAGCACAACTATCTGTTTTCGGCTTTTATTTGTCTGTGAATAAATGACACTGTGATGTTATTTTTTTTTTAAATGACTGTTGTGGGTCCTGTTTAATTTGCTTCTTAGTGTGAATAACTACTGTAGCGTCGGTACTCCCGATGAGTACGCGCTATGTCTTTAAATTTAGTTTTTGCCCAAAACTGTAGTTGAGTTTTGGGGTTAATTGTTCTAAATTATGCTTTGGCATCAGTTTGGCTGGGCTGTATTGAGGTTCTGCCTGGTCATAGGTGGGGTTTGCACCTGTGAGAGGCCCTAGAACGCAGTCTGGTTGGACACATTAGGTACCAATCTCTTCTCGGGGGCCAATCAGTGGGTGCGTTTGTCTTGCTGTGTATTCCGGGAGAGGGTACTTAAGGTGCTGAAGTCACGTGGTAAGGGGTTTCCGGTCCAGAAGTTGTTGCTGACTCCGTGGTCCTGGTCCTCCTGACCAGCCCCCAGAGGCCCTCATGGCCTGGGGTGCGGATACATCCTTTTCCGAGCCTCGGAACTGGCTAGTTCGAGGTGCAGTAACTGGAATGAATATTCTAAGGTGTTGCGGTGCCGTCTCGGGTTTGGAAAGGCCCAGAAACTCTACATGCAACCAGGGGAGGACCCTTCAGTAAGAGAGCCACGCACGAGGCTGGCTGCTCGGTAAGAGCCTGGAAGCTGAGCTGCCATGGACATTGATTGTATCCACAATTTCTTATGGTATCGCCGGACCGGCTGAAAGATTCTGATACAGTAAAAAAAGTTCCTACCTTTACCTTTCGGTTACACCTACGTTTTTCAACCAAGTCTGTGTGAGAGACTTTGCAAAGCTAGAATTACTTGTTAACAACATGTAATGTCCTGCGAGCCACCACTTGCTATAAGCCCAAAATAGGGTCTCCCAAATAACACTATATTTTTGAATCAGCAGCTAGCGTTGCACATGTCTCATAAATCATGCAAAGACCATCCAATATTCTAAAGTACGCTTTCAAACTTAAAATCCAAATAGTGAAACGAAAAATGTGCTATATAACAACAGCAATAAAGTGATAACGTGCAAAAATACATACAATACCAAATAAAGTGCTTTCATGCAACGGGATATAACGGGATACTAATATTTATAGGTAAAGTTGATCCAGGGAATATCTGATTGCCTGTTGAGGGTCTAGGAAGGAATCCCCACCCCTCGCTTTATTCTTGTTTTCTGGAATTTAAAATGGATGATGGGAGTGCTTTTTAAAATAGGGCCTAGCACAAGTGATTCAGTATCGTGTGCATACTGTGTGGGAGGCACATGCAGATAGTAAAGATCAAGAAGGTTCTGTATCTGAAAATTCAAATATGTCAATGAAAAGTGGAAAACTGGCCATAGTTAGCACATTGGGTTTTTATTTTTTGTTCACATTAAATGCTGCCTGGCCTCCACCTGTGAAAGTGGCCTATAAAAGCTTGCTGTGTTTATATCATGCATTATGTTGATTTCTTTCTGAGAAAATATCTTGGGGGGGGGGGGGGTGGAGGTCTTTTTAAAATGTGGCCTAGTAAAGGTGGTTTAGTATGCGCACGTACAGTGGTAGCTTCATGACTACAATACAACATTTAAAGTGTTTCAGCCTCTACTCCACTATAGCCTTCTGGAATTGATTGTCCTTCAAAGGGAAAATGCCTGTTTGGTACTTTCTTAGACCGTACATTAAAGAGGTAGGGTATAAGGAAGTCATGGGTAGTGATGTGATGAGCCTAACATGGGTTAATTGCCAAAAGATCTTTCTCTTCAGCTCTGCCCACTCCCCGCCCCTACATCGGGTTTAAAAGCCTCCGTTAGCAGTCATCCCCGTGACTTGATAAAGCGCATGTGCTCGAAACACATTGCCACGGCAACAGGGATGCATGCATTCCAGGCTGGCCACGACGGCTTCTTCTTGTGAGTACCGTGCTTCTGCCCAGGGCTCAAGTCCATCCTTTCACGCCAGTGGGTCCGGCTTAGATATACTGTCTGCTTGTTCCACCTTGTGGCCACGATGATCGGTGCCTCCCCATGGAGTCTCCCATTCCAGACACAGTGATCCATCAGTGCCCAAGCCAGCCTCACAGTCTGCGGGGTAACGTTGCAACAATATGATCCATGGATTTGGTACTATTTTGTGAATAAACTGCTAGCTAGTTCACTGGGCATACATTGTGGATTCTTGCAGTCACCTTTTATAATCAATCACTACAACCCCTTAGCACTGTCAGTCTTGTTTGTCTTCAGCTTTTTAACATCCAATCCTATGCTACTGGCAGCACAGTTTTGCTGTGATCACACAAACTCCTTTTTGGGTGACTTTACAGTCAATAGCACCCTTGAACCCAGTTTCTACAGTCAGTAGTCGGCAGCCAATGCCACAGCTCAACCTAGTCCACAGAGGTCTACCCAGCATGAGCAGGATGGAGTGACTCTGATGAGACAACTGCAGCTGCTCTGCTCCCCCTATCTCTTCAGCTAATGAGTGCTGTAATCCCCACCTCACAACTGAAAACCGAGAGGGAACGAGAAATGGAAGTGAAGGAAGAAACAGCACAAGAAAAGTATGGACCTAGGAGAAAGTATGGACCTCTGCAACCTCAAGATCTTTAATATATGGTCTGATCAGAGCAGCTCATTTACCTCCAAAACTTTTAAAGCCTCCTTGTAGTCTAAAGACACAGATTGGGGGACAGAGGGGGAAGCAGGCATGACATGAATTCATTCTCTCTTCCTCTCCCCGCTCATTATTATTTTTAGATGTCTCCTAAAACACCGGCATTGTTGTAAACACTACATCAGTTTTTGCATTGGATATGGGGATCTGCTATGTTGAATTATGAGCATATGTAGAGTGTCAGTTATACTATACAGTGGGAATCTGGTACCTGGTACCTATTGTGTGTTTGTGTATATGTGTGTATATGTATATAAATATATATATATTTTTGGAGCTCTCACTCTGGCCCTGCCCTTTTATTGGACCGCCCACGATAGTGGGTGGGGCACCGGAGCTTCTCTGGGATGTGCCCTATAGATGAGCATATTTATATAAGCAGCTGAAGGAGGTAGTGCTGCTAGGCTCTGAGGAAGAAGGTATCCCTTTGAAACGCATCAGCCAGCAGTGGTTTGTATGTCCTCCTCTCTCTCGTCATCTGGAGATTGCTATTATTAGAAGGATTGCCACAAGTTAAAGGCTTTTATATTGCGGTTCCTTTCATATGCTTGTGAGTAGTTTTTATTCTTTCCTTTAATAAACATATCAAAGGATAATGCACAAAGGTTGGTGTCCCCACTTTTTTCTATTCTCTTTCTGATTGCTAGGATACCCTTATCCTGGAGGGCAGCAAGGCGTGAGACATTATCCACCCTGAACTTTAGATCACATGATCAACACACTTGTGCGCAAGAGTATTTGCTGCTATTCTAATCACAATGGTCACATGATCAGAAAGCTCCCAATCACAAGTATGCATTGGGAGTCGGTTACTGTGAATGGAGCGCACCCTCAGCAAAGTAATGTATTAACATAAGGCAGCATATATGTGTACAGGTGGCGGTAAGTAGTTAAAAGAAAAGATCACCTTGATGGGGTTGCTATCTTTCTAATGTCAAGAGCAATCTCTATTTACAAAATGTTCTTAAAAATTAAGAGAAGGTTAAGAAAAAGAAAAAAGTGTCAATTTGACAGTCTACAAGCAGTTAAGCCATTTTTTTTTTGGTTAATGTTTAAGGCGCTTATGTCTTTTCTCAAATATAGTATTTTTTTCTTTTCTTTTTTTTTACAAGCACGTTGGACTCTGGCTGTGGTTTTTGCTGGGTGGAATATATTAGAGTGTCATAAAGTATAATAATATTACTATGAAGCAGAATCAATTATACATGTAGAATCTAAATCAGGCACAACAGCCCTTGTAAAATAATAACCACAAATGGACCTAATCTATGTTCTAAAGCACTAATTCCTGTTCTTCCTGTAACATAGGAGATAATATATTTGGTTACTTTTAAAATAATTCCTAACAAATAATGTTTTACCTAACAGTACATTTTCATTCTTTTAAAGATATCCAAACTGAAGTATTCTTTATATGGACCGCAACTATTAAATGTGACTCTGGGTAGATCCCCAAATTCACAACATCTGTTATAGGGAGCAGACATTTTGCCCCACCATACCACAAGCAGCTATATCAATGAGATACTCAGTTGCCAGTAACTTCAAATCTAATATACAGAAAAAGGGCCTGCTTACCCTATTGCAAAAGTCTTGAACCCAGTAGCTACGCTTATAACTAGCAATGGATGACATTTCTGTTTATTTTATATATTTTTTTTGGTTTCATTTATAGTATATGTCACTGGGTTTCATGCAGGTTTTTAGCTTTGGAAAAGTCACAGATAATGTTTATATAGTGTAAAGTTCGGGGGACCAGCTAGACCGCAGGACACAGGCTTTTAGTTCAAAAGGAGGTTTTATTAAACTTAAACAGCTTCACAGCAGCAAAACAAAAGAAGAAGGTTTCAGTCTCACCGACTATCAAAGTCCCGAATTGCTATCGCAATCAAACACAGTCCTGGGGTGCTGTCGCAGGTGACTTCAACTGCTAGGAGGCTTCCAGGCCGAACGCTGCTGTTGACTTTGGTTGCTGCAAATCAAGCCAAACACAAACCACTATCTCCTCTGCACTCCTCCACACCCATCTGCAACTTCCTGTCTTGTTTTTAAACCCACTTCCTCTGACAGGTGAGTTAACCCTTTTTGTTCCCTTAAAGGGTCCACAGTCCAAACAGAGGGGAAACATAGCGTCCTTCCAGGACCCAGCCACGGCGTCCTGTACAATAGGAAAGAGATATAGCCAGACGCAAAGCATCACAAGTGGTAAGGAGATGTATTCCCCCTGTCCATTTCCCACCCACTCACCAGTCCATTCCAATGAAACCACTGGCTTATGTTTTACATATTCAGCAGCTAACTGATAAAACTATATTTAAGGAGGACTAAGGGCCCAAAAAATAAATCTTCAAAGAGGATCAATCTGTCAATTATAAACAGCTTTATTATGGTATATTTAGTAAAAATACAGCATAAAATGTATTCAATAAAAACAC
The DNA here is from genome assembly GCA_028564925.1 of Lithobates sylvaticus. Classification (NCBI taxonomy): domain Eukaryota; kingdom Metazoa; phylum Chordata; class Amphibia; order Anura; family Ranidae; genus Lithobates; species Lithobates sylvaticus. The sequence goes on along the minus strand of CM053036.1, from coordinate 164,378,005 downwards.
AAAAAATGGTGAACAATATAGGGTGCACTTACAGAGTGCTGAAAAGGGTGCTTCCACATGCAGCATCACAGGACAGCCTCCGGGATGTCTCTATGGAGGAATCTACGAGCGCCGTGTATCAGCAAAAAGCTGAAGCCTCGATAAGCCTTGGAAGGACACTGGCTAAATGTTTCTGTGCTCTGTGTGGGAGTGATCCAGGGCTGGAGATCCGCCAACCACTGTGTTTGGCCAATCAGAACGTGTTTCGAAGGCACGTCCATGCCTCCTTCATCAGCTGAATACATTTTATGCTGTAAAAGGATTTGCTTGACGCTTCTCTCTCCTCTTTTTGCCTTCTTTTTCCCCACAGTCTCTGAAGCATCTATTTAGAGACTTTATTTAGAGACTTTAATTTATGGGGGCTCATCTTCCAGAACTTTTTGTCCATTCCTTTTATCTCATAGACTACATCGATTTTTAAAAATGAATTTTTCTATTAAATGCTTTTATTATCATTATTGTTGCCCTCAATGTACTAGCATGCTGATGCATGCCTTCTCACTAATCTCAAATCATGACGTGATGTGGAGTATATGAGTGATGGATGGCTGAGTCCGCTGAAATGGAGTAAATCAGTGGTGCATTTGCATAGTACAGCCGTAGGTACAGGTAAAGGCTGAATGGAGTCTGCACATCAATATACTGAATGTTAGCCAAACAGCTAACCTGGCTGTGTAAAGCTGCACTGTAAACAAGTGGACAGGTGCAGATAGTTCATTCTGAGTACGGATGATCCCGAACACCCCCTAGTTCGGTTCTCACCAGAACCTGCGAACAGGCAAAAAATTTGTATGAACAAGCGAACACCATTAAAGTCTATGGGACACGAACATGAAAAATCAAAAGTGATAATTTTAAAGGCTTATATGCAAGCTATTGTTATAAAAAGTTTATGGGGACCTGGGTCTAGCCCCAGGGGACAAAAAGTTTTAAAACCGCCCATTTTTTTGGGAGCAGTGATGCTTAAAGTGAAAAAATAAAAATGAAATATTCCTTAAAATTTAATGCCTGGGGGGTGTCCTTAGTGTGCCTGTAAAGTAGCACATCTCTCCAGTGTTTAGAACAATACCACAGCAAAATTACATTTCTAAATGAAAAAATCTAATTTAAAAGGCTCGCCACTGTAATATATTGTCAAATAAAAAAAAAACGTGATTCTGCCCCAGGGGACATGTTTCAATGCAAAAAAAAGTTTTAAAAACAACGTTTTTTTTTCAGGAGCAGTGATTTTAATAATGTTAATAAATAATATAAAGTAATAATAATAATAATAATAATAATAGTAATAATAATAAAGTGAAACAATAAAAATGAAATATTCCTTTAAATATCGTGCTTGGAGGTGTCCTTAGTATGCCTGTAAAGTAGTGCATTTTTCCTGTGTTTAGAACAATATCACAACAAAATTACATTTCTAAAGGAAAAAAAGTAATTTAAAACTGTAATAAATTGTCAGATCCCGGCAATACAGATAAAAATCATTGAAAAAATGGCATGGGTCGGGGGGCCACCCCCAGTCCATTACCAGGCCCTTTGGGTCTGGTATGAATATTAAGCGGAACCTCTCACTTTTTTTTAAATGTGTGGGTATCCCCCCCAAAATCCATACCAGGCCCTTAAGGTCTGGTATGGATTTTAAGGGGAACCCTGCACCAAAATGTAAAAAAGAAAATGGCGTAGGGGTCCCCTCCAAAATCCATACCAGACCCTTATCCGAACACGCAACCAGGCAGGCCGTAGGAAAAGGGGGGGCGAGAGAACCCCCCTCATGAACCGTACCAGGCCACATGCCCTCAAGATGGGGAGGATGCTTTGGGGTCGCCCCCAAAGCACCTTGTTCCCATGTTGATGGGGTTAAGGGCCTCATCCCCACAACCCTTGCCTGTTGTGGGTGTCTGCGGGTGGGGGGGCTTATCAGAATCTGGAAGCCCCCTTTAACAAGGGGACCCCCAGATCCTGCTCCCCATGTGAATGGGTTTCGGGTACATTGTCTGTCTCTGTGATGCAAATGCCGGAAGAAATTAAAACTCTAACCGGAAGGAATGGACCTCCTATCATAGCGAGGTCACACACGCCAGCAGATATAGCCCTCTGCAGGGTCTGAGATAGATCCCAGTTCCAAAGTGTGTAGATGAAGTCTGGGCGTCCTCCTCACTCAATGGCCACCATCTATCACCCTTCCTCGAAAGTTCAATCTTGCAGTCACGAAGAGCACAAACGCTGTATCACAAGTTATTTTTTTATTCACTTTTTCACTTTTCAAAGATATTGCTTTATGAGTCACTTTTTACTATATTGATTATTTATACACTATATTCTTTCAATGAATTATAACGTGTTTGGCTTTTAGACTTATAGTCTGTTCACTTTTAATTAGCGTGACTATTTCCATTTACTATACTAAGGACACCCCCAGGCATGATGTTTAAAGGAATATTTAATTTGTATTGTTTCACTTTAAGCAAAAATCACTGCTTCTGAAAAACCATCAGTTTATAAACTTTTTTTCGCATTGATACAAGTCCCGCGGGGAAGGACCCGAGTCCCCATACACTTTTTATGACAATAACTTGCATATAAGCCTTTAAAATGAGCACTTTTGGTTTTTCGTGTTAGTGTCCCATAAACTTTAATGGTGTTCCGTGGCTTTTGAATTTGCTGCGAACACCGCATAATGTTCGCTGTTCGGTGAACAGGCGAGCACCCGATGTTCGAGTCGAACTTATGTTCGACTCAAACATCGGGCTCATCCCTAATTCTGAGTATAGCAGGACATCCAAAGCCAACTGGCTCACTGACCTTCCAACACTACATTGTATGTATCCATGCGGTAGATGCTTTATGTGCAAATTTGTAGACAGGACCAATCGATTCATCAGCTCTGATGGAGACAAATAGTATAGAATACTCCAATTCATCAACTGTTCAACCACTTGCGTAATATGCATGATTAATTGCCCCTGTGGCAAAGCATACATGGGTAAAACCAAAAGACCACTTAAGGTTCGAATCGGGGAACATATCCAAAGCATCAAAAAGGACGATGAATGCCCACTTGCGGTTCACTTCTACAATGCCAGGGAGGTAACCCAAGCGGAAGGGCTTCCATGGCCTAAACCTTTCCCTCAGAAGGGACTTTGATAGGATTTTGATTAAGAAAGAAAATATGTGGCTATTTGGATTGGAAACCATACATCCAAGAGGGCTCAATACTGAATGTAACTTGGCAGTCTTCCTGGAACCCTGTTTAATGTAAAAAGTAAAAACTAAATCCATCTTTCTTACCCATCTATGCGTGGGGAATTTACGTTCAGCAATAGTTGGAATTAGATCTCTTCCTCTGTTAGGCTATACCAATTGAAAGGCAGTTGTTTACTGTTACCTTTCCCTAGTACTATTTGACATTACATGAGCTTAAAATTGTCCCCTCCAGTTATTGTTTCTCTTGCATAATTAGATATTCCCACCCAAAAAAAAAAAAAAGAGGTCTACCTATTACTCCTATTTTTCCACAAAATATTTGGGTGGGCTTTATACACAGGGTTCCCTTTCCCCCTTATATCGATCTATCCCCTTTAGAAAGTTATTCGTTGTTTTTATGTTTGAAAAAATATGCTGTTTAGCCTCTTCAGCCCCGAAAGGATTTGCCCCCTTAATGACCAGGCCATTTTTTGCGATACATCACTGCGTTATTTTAACTGACGATTGTGCGGTCATGAAACGCTGTACCAAAATAAAATGTATCTCCTTTTTTTCCCCACAAATAGAGCTTTCTTTTGGTGGTATTTGATTACCTCTGCGTTTTTTTTTTTTTTTTTTTGCTATAAACAAAAAAAGACCATCAATTTAAAAAAAAAACAATATTTTGTACTTTCTGCTATAAAACATACCCAATAATTATTTTTTTTAAAATCTAATTTCTTTATCAGTTTAGGAAAATATGTATTCTGCTACATATTTTTGGTAACAAAAACAACAATAAGTGTATATTGATTGGTTTGCGCAAAAGTTATAGCAACTACAAAATAGGGGATAGATTTATGGCATTTTTATTTTTTTAATTTTTTGTACAATTAATGGCGGTGATCAGTGATTTTTAGCGGGATGTAACATTGTGGTGGACAGATCGGATACCTAATTTAAATTTTTGACACTTTTTCGGAACCAGTGACATTATTACAGTGATCAGTGCTAAAAATATGCACTGACATTGTAAAAATAACACTGGCAGGGAAGGGGTTAACATTAGCGGCAATCAAAGGGTTAACTGTCTTCCCTCAATGGGCTGCTTGGGACAACACAAAGATCCATCTTCCTGCATAGTAGAAAGTCAGGATCTCGGTGTGATCCCCTGTCAGAACGGAGATCTGCCTTGTTTTCTATGGCAGATCCCTGCTCTGTCTCTGTGGGGAACGATCGTGGGCAGCCGGCGGACATCTAGTCTGCCGGACCTGCTGATTGGCTCCCCCACTGGCCAATGGGCACGCGTGCGCCCACAGAACGCCATGTACGAGCCTGATGTACACCTATGGCGATTCGCACAGACGAGACAACCTGCCACAGTATAACTGTGGCAGCTGGTCGGCAAGCGGTTAATGTTGCACTCAGGGTTCCCCTTTACCTATTTGTTATAATGAATGCTGGATGAATGAGTGCATGCTGATTATCTTGTTTAAGTGCACGCTGAGGACTCTTACTGTTGAAAAGGTAATGGTGCAACTTCTAATTATCCTATTTAAGTGCACGCTGAGTTTTCCTACTGTTGAAAACCAAACGGTGCAACTTCTAATTATCCTTTTTAAGTGAACGCTGGGGACTCCTACTGTTGAATACCTAATGGTGCAACTACTAATAATTCTATTTAAAGTAATTGTAAAGGCTCATTTTTTATTTTATTTTTATAAATAACAAACATGTTATACTTACCTCCTCTATGCAGTTGGTTTTGCACAGAGCAGCCTGGATCCTCCTCTTATCTGGTTCCTCTTTGCTGCTCCTGGCCCCTCCCTCCTTTGAGTGCCCCTCAGCCAGCAGATGGCTACAGGGGACATCCAAGCTGAGTCAGAGCTCCTTGTATCCATTCAGACCCCGTCCACTCTCTCTCCTGATTGGCTGACTGACTTTGATTGATAGCCGTGGGAGCCAATGGTGCCGCTGCTTTGTCTCAGCCAACCAGGAGAAGTGTTTTGGATGGCTGAGGGGATCATGGACATCGCTGGGGAGAGATGGGGATCAGGTAGGTAGTTAGAGGGGTGCTGCTACACACAGAAGGTTTTTTATCTTAATGCATAGAATATTCATAGAATTCTCAGCCATCCATACCTCATATACTCCACATCACGTTTGGCCCTGTACTACACTATATAATGTGGTTAAACCACATTATACTCTATCTGCAGTTACTTGCACTACTGCGTCTTTAATTCAACCATTGGATTGGATAAGTGCATGGTGAATGTTTGATTTGTGTGGATGTCTGCAGCTGCTTTCATGTCTGGTTTTGACAACGTTGTCATATTAACATTTCGTTATGTCTGAGGTTTTGGAAATTTTTCACGTTCTATTTTTATTAAATATACTATAATAAAGCTGTTTATAATTGATCTTTTTTGAGCCCTTAGTCCTCCCTAAATATATATACTTCCATAATTAGAGGATCACGCTACCATCCACTCCCTGTTATAAATGTATGGGGATATCTGTCTGTGTGTGGGGCGATGGTGCATAAGATAGAGTTTGAGGTATCTAATTTCTTATAGGATACTCTCCTCTATATATCCAGCTGAGGTGTCACAATGATTTTTATATATTTTTTTATGTATAACTGATAGTAGCTGTTGCATTAGTGTTGCCTCTTTTCTGCCAGGCAGAATGTCTATTGTGTACCATTTTACCATTTTATAGTATTTTTTTTTTCTGGAACTGCAGTGGTTTTTGGTACCTTTGATATTACCTGGTACCAGATATAAATTCTAATTGTTATAGAAATAAAGAAGAGAAAAAAAAATAAACAAAGTGGCCCACTCTACCCTTCATGTTTCTTTCTTTCTTTTTTTCTTTCTCTCTTCTTCTCGCTATCTCTCTCTCTCTCTTTCTTTCTTTTTTCTCCCACTCTCCCTCTTTTTTCTTCATCTCTTTCTTTTTTCTTTATCTCTTTCTTTTCTTTTCTTTTCTTTCTTGTCAGGGGGAGGGGGTAGCTCTAAGGCAGTCTTTGGAAGATTTATTTTCTTTCTTTCTTGTCAGGACCAAATACATTTTGGCATTGCCAAAACAGTTGAGTTTTTATGGGAAGGGAGAGGGGGAGGGGAAGCTACAAGGCAATCTTTGGGGGATTGGGAGTTATATAAAGGGGGATACGGGAAGATTCCATGCAATGACTTTTTAAGTCCACGGTTTTTCATGTCCCTCTCAGGCAGTGACATGCTGTCACATATTGTGCAGCTATTTCCACCACTGGCTCCTCTTCTCCCAGTAAATTTTGAAGTATCCTCTTTTTTCTATAGAATTGAAGCCTGTGATGAGAGAAGAGGGTCTCTGGAAGTGAGTGTCCCTCATTGATCAGTACCTGGGGGACTGTGGCAGGAAGTGGTTCTTACCCTTCAGGACCCCCTGGTCACATTGCTGGCACAGTCTACTTTCCCTGGGCTTGTAGGTTTGTCTGTAATGTCCTCATTTCATTTACAGGCTGTGGGCACTCAGTCTGTACAGGCTCAGAGTCTGTCTGCCCTTGGGGTCTTGTAGCACTTCCAGGTATGGGGCCAGTTTGTAGTCTCTCTGCAGTGAAGGCAGAAACAGTTTGTTTCTTGGAGTTTGTTATTTCATTTCTCCATTCTTCAACATATTTTTCTTTTGAATCCTTCATTATGTTTTTTATTTGAGATTTTGTCTGACTGAATAGTTGGGAGTTTGGGATAAACAAGGTGCTGATGAGTTGCTGCAGGCTGCACAGCTTGGACTAGTCCTTACTGGACAGTAAAGCTTTATGGTGGTATGAGTTAGGACTGCTGTTTTGTAGGTGGTCCCAGCATGATAGTGTCCTCTTCTGTACTGCAAGAAGTAAATAAAATCTGCCCAGCTCAAACCAGCAAGCACTGTTGGAGGAGCTCCAATGGACTTGAAAGAGGTGCTTGCAGAATTTCAGATGAAACATTTCTGTCGGGCTGGAGTCATTTGAATTGGTCTGGGTAGGTGACAGGGCCCCAAACTTTACTGTCATAAAGAAGGATAGGGGTGATGACACTATTAAATATTCTAAACCAGACTCTCACTGGTGGTTTAAGGTGGTACAGTTGTCTCCTAAAGGCATAGAAAGCTCTGCATGCCTTGTCTTTTCAGGCCTCTATGGCTGGCATGAAACATCCTGATTTGTTCATTTATAGGCTGTGTTACGTATAGCTGTTAGTTTCATCAAGAGTGCAGTTGATTGATATAAAGGAAGAGCTCTTTATTTGTTTAGTGTTCTTCGTTCGGAAAACCATGATTTTGTTTTCATTGAGTTAATAGCTAGTGCCCATGTGGCACTGTATTTCTCCAGCAGTCTTGGAGGCCTTTCTCTGTTGGTGATAGACGTTGGAGGTCATCCGCATACAGCAGGAACTTCACCTCAGTGTCATGTAAAGTTAGCCTAGGTGCTGGGGAGGATTCTAATGCCACATACACACGATCGGAATTCTCGTCGGAAAAAGCTATGATGTTTTTTTCTAACGGAATTCCGCTCAAGCGTCTCTTGCATACACACGGTCACACCAAATTCCGACCGCCAAGAACGCAGTGACATACAACGCGTTCGACGGGACTATAAAAGGGAAGTTCAATAGCAAGTGCGCCACCCTTTGGGCTCCTTTTGATAATTAGTCCATGAACAGGGAGGGGAGGAGTTCATGGACCAAGAATTGATTACTTCAGCATGACCAATTCTCTCATATGCCTTTGCTGCATGAGATCCAGGAGAATAATCCTTTCAGGAACTTTCTCAGGATGACGGACCCTGATTTTCACCATTTGTTAGCTTTGCTGACCCCTTATATCAGCAGGCAGGATACCTGCATGAGGCAAGCCATCACTCCAGAGCAGAGGCTACTGATGTTGGCCAAGAATGTTTGTGTCTAATCTGCTTGCAATGTTTATGTGCAAAATTACTATTTGTTTTCTTGTTTGATTCCACAGTTTCCTTTAACGCCACAGGAATGGCAGACTGTGGCTTCCCATTTTGCCACCCGTTGGGACTTTCCCAACTGTGGAGGGGCAATTGATGGGAAGCACGTCCACATCGTCCCACCACCCCATTCGGGGTCATACTATTATAATTACAAGGGGTTCAATAGTATCGTGTTGATGGTGGTGGTGGTGCCGGCGACATACGAGTTTCTGTATGTGGACGTGGGGAGGAATGGCCGGATGTCGGATGGTGGAGTATTTGCCCGGATTGAGTTCACCAACGTCTTGAGAGTGGTGGCTTGGGATTGCCACCTCCGGAGGAGAATGTGGAAGGACTGCCATTTGTCTTCGTCACAGATGAGGCATTTGGTCTGGGTGACCACGTGATGAGGCCATTCCCCCAGAGGACCCTTACCTCAGAGAAGAGGGTTTTTAGCCAGAAGAGTCTTGTAGAATACATTTGGGATCCTGGCCAGCCGGTTCTGCCTGTTTCAAACAGCGATAAATATGGCGGAATATAAATGAAATCACATACTTTTTTGGTGCTGCATCCTGCACAATTTTCTTAAAAGACATAATGCAAGTTATGTTGCCTCCGCTGGACCTGAGGCCAGACTTTCTGAAATTCCCATGATGGCCCTGGAAGCTGGCCATCCTGGCTTACCCCCTCAAAGTGCCCGTGAAGTGAGAGATAAATATGTAGAATATTTTACGGGTAGGGGGGCCATTGCTTTGCCAGCAAATTTTGAAAATATTTTCTCTTTTATCATAAAAAATCTTGATTTTCATTTACTGCTTGGGTTTATTTTTGTAGTTCCAATTGGTTTGTCCATTATTAAGTAACACCCATTGTCACTGTAAACACCAACTTAACTCAAAAACTTGTATTGATCATTGAAAGAAGAAGCCACACTTTGTTGAGTATAAAAACCTTTATTCTGTGCACATGCGCATTGTAAAACATATTTTTGTTAAAAACCCAAATACTTGGTTTCATAATTTATTTTTATTTAATTTTTTTAGGGTACATAAACAGGCATGTTTCAAAACATAACATACACAACTCTGGAACTTACAAAGTTCAACATTTAAAAACTGAAGGCAATTTTAGACATAATAGTGTCCAAAATGTGTTGATATTGCCATCATCAGATAAGGTGATGTCAGCCCTGTAAAAGCCAAATTTTGAAGATGCACACAAATTGGGAGTCAAACTGGGGATTTCCCTCCTGATCCCATGCCTAATGTCAACATGTGCTATCTCCTATTATGGGGGATCAATGGACGTGTTTTGGGGGTGCAACCACTTCCTCTCACCTACTTGAGTTTTGAGGAAGGGGTTGCAGCCACAAAACGGGTACATTGATATCCCCTGATGGCAGATAGCATGTGTTGACACACTGTGTGCATCTTCAAAATTTGGCTTTTAAAATGTGTCAAAAATGTGTGCGCAAACATAAAAAATGGTGGCATTTTTTGAGTATTTAGATTCTTCCTAGTACATCAATCATGTTCTTCAGTTTGTGTTCAATCTCATTTGTTTTTTGCTTTATACAGTCTAAATCCCAACTACAAAACATTATGTCCTGGCCTTTGGGCACTGTCACTGGTGAAATTATGTATTATGTGATTATTCTTCCCCAACCTTTACA
>CM053036.1:164351254-164367707 GCA_028564925.1 Lithobates sylvaticus | reverse complement strand
CTCCTGGATTATGTCACAGGAGAAACTTGTCAGCATATTAACAGACACAGTCCCGAAGTTCGATGCAGTATGGGAACCCTGGTCCCTATACGTAGGTGTGACCGGGCTTTCGGGCTCGACCAGAACATCATGACCAGATCCTCCTAGATCGCCCCCGGTAAGACCAGACCTCACTCTTCTTCCCTGACTCTCTCTGTGCCTCTTTCTCTTCACTCTCTTCTCCCTATCTTCTTCCTTCGTAAGTACTTTATGCCTGAATATGGCCTTTTAGACTGGTATACATCAGACATGATATTTTGTCACTTAACTTCCCCTGCAGAGCACCGTGGCGCCTAGTTAATACTTTTTTACCGCCCACGAGGTCCATAGTATTATGTGGGATCAAGGGGGAAGCCTCCAGGCACAGATTGCTCCCATTTGGGGTGCCGGAGGCCTTCTCCCAATGATCCGGTTCAAACGCATGAGCACGGGTTGTGATCTTTGCATTGACAATGTGAACGCCAGGTTGATTGTTTCCGTGGCCATACGGAAATGTTTCCATAATTTTGCAATGATTGTACTTACTGTTTGTTTTACTGTTTAAAACCAATAAATACTTTGAAAGAAAAATAATTTTCAAAAAAAAATAAAAATCAACAGGAGATCTTGATTAAAAAAATAACCAAAAAAAAGACTAGAAAATGTAATTCTAAACATTATTATAGAGATCTGGCTTTAAAAATAATAAAGAGTATTCATGAGATCACGAGAATTAATAAAGAAAGAAGTTTGTGAGAACATGAGCAACAAAACAACTTCATTCTTGTAGCATTATAAAGAAGAAGAGAATGTGCTGCATTGAAAGATTTAAAAATGTTCTGTGTGACAAATGTGCCATCTCCATTACGAACGGTAGTTTTACCAGACTGAGCGGCTCCATCTCGTACTTGATTCTGAGCATGCGTGTTTTTTTGCTCAACGGAATTGCATACACACAAACGGAATTTCCAATAGAAACTTTTTACGCCTGAAAAATTGAGAACATGCTCTCACTCTTTTGCTGGCAGAAATTCGGCCAACAAAAGTCTGATGGAGCATACACACGGTCGCATTTTCCAACCAAAAGCTCTCATCTGTCTTCTGCTTGCGGAATTTCCGACCGTGTGTACGGGCCATAAAGCTGCAGCTAGTTCATTTTTGTAGATGTTGAAGAGGGTTGGGCTTAGGCTGCAGCCCTGTCTGACTCCACGGGCCTGTTCTTTGCTCATTCACCTTTATGCTGCAACTGTTCTGGGTATATGAACTCTTGATAATTTCATATGGTTTCCCTCCTTTTCCATTCTCCAATATTTTGAGGTACAGGCCTGGGTGGAACACTGAATCAAAGGCCTTCTTAAAGTCCACAAAACAGGCAAATACCTTTCCATGTTTTGTATTGTGAACATGGTTCTTGATAAGACTGTGCAGGGTGTAGACGTGGTCTGTGGTGCGGTGGTTTGGCATGAGCCCTGCCTGACTTCTGCTGAGGACATTTTGTTGTATCAGGAAATTGAGGATCTGTGTGTTGAGGATACTTTTGAAAAGTTTCCCTAGTGTGCTGATGACACATATCCCTCTGTAGTTGGCTGTATCTTACTGGTCGCCACTCTTATGGATGGGTGTTATGAGGCCTTTGTTCCATACTTTAGGGTAGTAACCAGCACTCAGGACCATATTGAACACTTTACATATTGCAGCATTTACATCTGGGGAGCTGTGTTTAATCATCTGTGGCAATAATCTATCTATTCCACTGCCTTTTTTAGTTTGCAGATGTCTCCATTATTTTTTCTAATGTAACCGGGGCATCTAGGGGGTTCTGGAAGTCCTTGATTTTTTTTTACATATCATTTTGTCTTTTGAGGATGTCTTTTTGTTCTACAGTTAGCGCCTCTTCTGGAATATCTTTGCAGAGGTTGAGTAAGATGTCACCATTTTGGATGTGGAGGTTGTTTTTCCTGGGTGCTAAACCAATATTCTTTCATATTTGCCAGAAAGACTTTTTCTGAAGTGCCTCTTCTAACTGTTGCAGGTTGTTGGAGATAAAGTTTCATTTTTTCTTTTTAAGGGTTTGTTTGTATTTAGAGATGGTTTGTTTGAAGACTTAATATATAGCAGTAGTTGGTTGTGGTGTGACAGGTGTGTTTGTTGGGTGACTGTAAAGTCATTGATGAGTCTGAGGTTCATATCTGTGATGGCATATTCCACCACACTGCTGCCTATGTGGAAGTTTAATGTGTATCTTTCCATAGAGTCTTCCTTGATACGGCCCTGAGGATGAAGAGCCCCAGACTGCGACACAGATTCAGCAATTTTCTTCCATCTTTGTGGATTATACTGTCAAATCTGTTTCTTTGTATCTGTATCAACTCATGGCAGTAATTTGCAGGGCCCAGTATGTACATGTTGCCATCCGACTGTATATAGCCCTTTTCCCTTCCTGTCCTAGTATTGAGGTCTCCAGAGATGAGCACTATGGATTGGAAGTAGATGACCTCACTTTGTAAGACTTCATAGGTGTCCAGTCTGAAATATGGGGACTCTGGTGGGGCAATGTATGTGGCACACAGGTAGATGTCAGACTGAGAGGTGAGGATGGAGATGATCATTCTTAGCCAGATGTATCTCTCTCCTTTTTTTATTGCATTGATGTTCTCATGTAGCTCCTCATTATTCCAGACTAGTATTCCTCCTGAACACTGATCCATTTTGATGTTTTTATCCTTCTGTGCGGGGCCAGAGAATTCATTATAGCAGGTATTTTTAAGGAGGATTTGCATGTCCGTCTCACGTAGTCTTGGTTTAAAATCTCAATCATTTACTTTGGATCCAAAGGCTGAAGCTTTCAGACCCTGACTGTTCCAGCTACTGATTACTAATGATGTCATTTTGTGTTTGTATACCTTGTAATGAGTAAATTTCCTGGGACAAACTGGATGATGGATGGTTGTCATTGTCTTTTTGACTTTTTAAAGCTCACTCACATTAGTTTATTGTATAAAGTGCTGAACAGGGTTCTTATCTCCTCCACTTCTCTGATTTGTGATGGTCTTGATTTCCATCTTAGTGTGAGTGGTTTCCTCCATTCTTGCCATCTTTGTGGCCCTGTTTTTTGGTTGATTGTGTTGCTGTTGTTGCTTTTTGGGGCATTATAGATAGATGTTGTGCCAGGTGAATGGTAGGCTATGACTTGGTTTTGTCTGCCAGCTCTGTGTTGATTCGTTGGATTATGTTGTTTGATATGTTCCTCCTTGGAAGAACTTTGGAGTTTGGAAACTCAGGGTCCAGTGTAGGTTCACCTTACAGATTTTCTGTAAAGTTAAACTTACAATTTTGGTTGTTCCTTATTTTTATGGCTTTCCTTGTTTGTTTACTCTTTTCTCCCCCTGAGTAAATAATCTCCAGGACATCAGACCTCCTGCTGGTTGTAGCTTGTGTAATGGAGGCGGTGCACTTTGCAAAGTGCAGTTGCACTCTGTAAGATCAGTTGCTCCAGAGCATAGTAAATGAGCAGAAGCTCTGCTGACTTCCATCATCCAATCATGGGCAAGCAAAAAAGCATTTTTTTTAATTTTCCTTGCACATGATTGGGTATTCTTTGTAAAGTGAGGCTTAACCTTCTACTTCTACTAACTCTGGAGCAACTGTACTTTGCAAAGTGCACAGTTTATTTGCCTTTAGTAAAACAAAGCCTGTGTTTGGGGTATTTTTCCTTTGCACATGACTGGGTATTCTTTGTAAAGTGAGGCTTAACCTTCTACTTCCACTAACTCTGGAGCAACTGTACTTTGCAAAGTGCACAGTCTATTTGCCTTTAGTAAAACAAAGCCTGTGTTTGGGGTATTTGCTTTGCTCTGTTCCATTTTTAAGTACAGAAATGTGCTTAAAGATTATTTTCTATATATTTCTGTTTGCTGTTGGTGTTTCAGCAGGATGGTCCTGCCTTGTGTTGCTGTTTGCTTAAATCCGTCAGCCATTGATGCTCTTTCTCTCTCTGTCTCGCTGTTTTTTTCTCTTTCTCTCTCCAAAGCATGTTTAAATTCACTGTATTGACTGACTCACTACCTCTGAAGCTTGTTCCAAGCATCAACTATTCCTTTTAGTAAAAGAATCTCTTACAAGGTCAGTGTTCCACTTTTCTGCCACTAGTTTAAGTCATATCTTCATGTTCTTGATCTTAGCTTCATTTGGATACTGTCCTCATGAACCTTATTCATTTTACTCACGACATGTAAATAATAAGTTCCTCCAACCTTATTATATGTTTTATTCCTCAGACCTTTTACCATTTTGTTGCCTTTCTCAGGACTTAACAATATATCTTTATAAGTGAAAAACCAGAACTGAATATAATATTCTAAATTAAGTCTAAACCACTTAATGGTACAATTAGGTCTTCCTTCCTCCTGCTAGTGATCCCTCTGCTGATGCACCCCGATATTCTATTTGCTTTCTCTTCTGCCTGGCCTCACTGTTTGCGCATTCATCTGAAATAAGCACCCATAAAACATACATTTCTTGATTATCATATCTTCTAACCAATATTGTACCTCCAAGATTGTACTCTATTAGAGAATTATTTTTCACAAAATTGCAAAAATGTATTAGATATAAATAATACACTATTGGATCTTAGTACTATTAAAATTTAATATAATACACTAAGACACTATTTAATGATGTATTAAGTAAAACAAAAAGTAAGATGAATCTTCTGTCTTCAGTGCTCTATTCCTAGCTGTCCTCATGTTGAAAAAAAGCCCTGAAATAGAATACAGGAAGTCTCTGTGAAACCCCTTTTTGCACTGCATCTTGTTACTTCAGGTAATGGACAGGTAAGCTACCACTCGCCTGAGAAAAGGGGGCCATTCTGAGTTTTTGGGCCCCTTCCCTTTAAAAACTGGTACAAATCTTTATAAATATTAAATAAAAAAAAAGATATTACTTGAAAGGGAAAGCTTGATCTTGAGCTGCATTTAATCTAGAGAGTAAACATGCTGTAAGACAAGCCACTTTGAATTGCCCTGTCTTAATTCAGATCCTCATCATAAATTTGATCCTGTTTCCTATGATTTTGATATCCCATAATTTGGCTCCCATTCCTCAACTCACTAGGCTCCTCCCATCCTGGCATTTATATGGGCACTGATTCCGCACATTACATCATTAGAGGAAGCTAATACCCAATTACCACTTATGTCAGATTATACCCTATGTCAGAATATAAATTCATTGGTGAGGTGACAAGACATTCCTCTTGCTTTTTTTCCCTCTCCATTTATTTTAAAAGTGCTTCCCTCACTTTGGGGCCCCAAAGCTAGCAGAGCACCAAGCACATTTGTTATACACATTTCTGTGCTTTGGCTTTTTTTTTTAAGAACAGTAATTGCATTTAAAAATACATTTAATTTTGTTGTAATTAATACAGAACTGCATTAAGTATTGAAGCTCAAGTCATCTAAGAAGAAATTGAACCTAGGACCCCAGCCCTGCAAGTGATAGCCACACAAAGGTAATATTGTAAAAATGTATTTTACTCTGTCTATAATTCAATAATAATAATATTGTGCTAGCACATTTTACTACATTTGTGTGTTTTTTTTTTCTTTCTAATATTTAAAATTTAGTGGGGTAGAATAAGATTAGTTATTTTGTTTTTATAATTTGTGTCTTTAATAATAATCATATACAGTATTTAAAAAAATGCGAAGATGATAAAACACATTAGCAGTCATATGTTGAAAAGGGCTTACAGTTCAAAAAGTTTAACTGACATTCTCACCGAACAATATATAAGTAAGTATTATATTGCACTGAGAAAAAATGCTTGCATCAACTTACTAATTCTCTGCCTCATGCCTCATTACACAACACTGTATTAAATGTAAAAGCAGTCGTTAACCGAACACATCAGTGGTCTCTAGCCTATGTTCTACTAGGCATGTAACCTTAGGAACTAACTTGTTAATTTGAGACATTGCCTTATTAGGCCTTGTGATTAGCTGTCAAAGTTCGCACTGTAATTAAGTTGATTGTGAAAAAAAAAAAAAAAAAAAGGAACTGAACTGCTTTGTAAAACTGAAGTCATAATACTTAAACGAGAGAACCCATAGCAAACAGATATCTGGTTACCATATTAGTTGAAAAAAAATATAGGAACGATGATTGTTTTTGTATGGTTTAATGGACACTAACCCATAAAAAAAGCAATGTGGTTTAATAGTTATCTGATAATAAATGTATCTAATGCTTACTAGTCCCAGTCCTTACTAGTCCTTAAATGTGGGTCATGGCCTGCTGACAGTTTATGAAGATGTGGTTTATTGAAATATGTACACCATTTGTGCATTTAAATGTAAGTCAAATGTTTTCTGCTTCAATTAAAAGAGATCAAACCACTAACTAGGCTGCTGGAAAAATAGTGAAATTCTTTTTTAAAGTTTTGGGCAAACATATTGGAAAAACAATATCCTGAACTGTACCAGAACCAACAGCTATTTTACAGAATAAAAAGCTGTATTAGGAATAATGGATAACTCTATCATAATGTCATGCTAATTTTGCCTTTTTTCCCCTGGTGCATATTTGCCTCTATATGACTGTGGTGTATTTCAAGAAAATAGAGAAAAAAAGTAAAAATTTTTAAAAAATAAATAAAAATACACAGAAAAGCACATTTCCATTGTGTAGCGCTAAAAAGCAACAACCAGAGCTTGTCTGCTCCTCTTCTGCAAATAAAGGCCCATCATAGCCTCCCCACTACTCTTCTATGCATAATATCCACTGTCAAATGCTTGTCTACCCCTCCACCCCTCTCCTGCACATTGTTTTTGATGTCAAACCCTATATCATTACTCATTTCCATATATTTTTCACTGTAATACTCTCTGTTTCTCCTCTCTTGAATTTACTGCCCATGGTCCTACCTCTCGCACCCCTCCTCCTGCACACAAATTGAATTTCCTCCTTCTCTACAATCAATTGTGGTTTATTAATGGAGAACGTTTGGGTGTTCTAGTAGGTCAAGCATCATTAAAAGGCAGAACGCTGTCCAGACTTGGACCGTGTAGAAGTCCTATCTGGATCATGGCTGCAGTAGTTAGCAGCCTAGTTGTCTTCTCTTTGGTGTTCTGGTATCCCCACCCTGTCCCACCTCAGCTATTGTGGCCACTGGCCACAGCAACCAATCACCTGCTTGTTTACATGAATAGTTGGGAAGCCCCCTCACTCTCCATCCATCAAGACATGCTGTGCCTCCCACCCTCTGCCATGAAGTGTAAGATAGGATTGTTATTGGAATGATGGTTTGATGTATAGAGGGCTGAGGAAATTGACAGGAAGGAGGCTTGTGATATGAAGGGGGGAATGTGATGGGGGGGTATTGAGATGTAAATGGGACTGTGATGTTGGGGGGGGGGGGGTTGTGATGTGAAGGGGAGACTGAGGACACTGATGTAATGGGGACACTATGATGTAAAGGAGGAGCTGTGATGTAAAGGGATGGAAGGAATTATGGTCACCTTGTTTAAATACATAAATGGTCCACATAGTAAACGTAGTGCAAAATTGTTCACTTTATGGCTATTGCAAGGGAACACTTTTTGTGCCTCAAGGAAAAGAGAATAGGGAGTGGAGAGTGAAACATAATTATTTGTATTGCATATAAAACACTATGATTTAAATTTAAAAATACCGTACTGGTAACCCCAAAATGGGGATAAAACCTTTTTGCGGAACGGAGTTTAACAAGACATGTGGCCACTCATTAAATTTAGAAGAAAAGAGGTTTAACCTTAAACTACGTAGAGGGTTCTTTACTGTAAGAGCAGCAAGAATATGGAATTCCCTTACACAGGTGGTGGTCTCAGCAGGGAGCATCGATAGTTTCAAGATAAGCACCTCAACAACCCCAACATACAGGGATATATAAGGTAATACTGACATATAATCACACTCATAGGTTGGACTTGATGGACTTTTTGACCTTACCTACTATGTAATTACAGTGGTGTGAAAAAGTGTTTGCCCCCTTCCTCATTTCCTGTTCCTTTGCGTGTTTGTCACACTTAAGTGTTTCGGAACATCAAACCAATTTAAAGAATAGTCAAGGACAACACAAGTAAACACAAAATGCAATTTGTAAATGAAGGTGTTTATTATTTAAGGTGAAAAAAAAAATCCAAACCATCATGGCCCTGTGTGAAAAAAGTGATTGCCCCCTAAACCTAATAACTGGTTGGGCCACCCTTAGCAGCAACAACTGCAACCAAGCGTTTGCGATAACGTGCAATGAGGCTTTTACAGCGTCCTGGAGGAATTTTGGCCCACTCATCTTTGCAGAATTGTCCTAATTCAGTTACATTAGAGGGTTTTCGAGCATGAACGGCCTTTTTAAGGTCATACCACAACATCTCAATAGGATTCAGGTCTGGACTTTGGCTAGGCCACTCCAAAGTCTTCATTTTGTTTTTCTTCAGCCATTCGGTGGTGGACTTGCTGGTGTGTTTAGGATCATTGTCCTGCTGCAGAACCCAAGTTCGTTTCAGCTTGAGTACACGAACAGATGGTCGGACATTCTCCTTCAGGATCTCTTGGTAGACAGCAGAATTCATAGTTCCTTTTATCACGGCAAGTCTTCCAGGTCCTGAAGCAGCAAAACAGCCCCAGACCATCACACTACCACCACCATATTTTACTGTTGGTATAATGTTCTTTTTCTGAAATGCAGTGTTCCTTCTACGCCAGATATACTTGGACACACACCTTCCAAAGAGTTCCACTTTTGTCTCATCGGTCCACAGAATGTTGTCCCAAAAGTCTTGGGGATCATCAAGATGTGTTGTGGAGAAATTGAGACGAGCTTTGATGTTCTTTTTGCTCAGCAGTGGTTTTCTCCTTGGAACTCTGCCATGCAGGCCATTTTTGCCCAGTCTTTTCCTGATGGTGGAGGCATGAACGCTGACCTTAACTGAGGCAAGTGAGGCCTGCAGTTCCTTGGACGTTGTTGTGGGGTCTTTTGTGACCTCTTGGATGAGTCGTCGCTGCGCTCTTGGGGTAATTTTGGGCGGCCGGCCACTCCTGGGAAGGTTCACCACTGTTCCATGTATTCGCCATTTGTGGATAATGGCTCTCACTGTGGTTCGCTGGATTCCCAAAGCTTTGGAAATGGCTTTATAACCCTTTCCAGACTGATAGATCTCAATTACTTTCTTTCTCAATTGTTCCTGAATTTCTTTGGGTCTCGGCATGATGTGTAGCTTTTAAGGATCTTCTGGTGGACCTTACTGTGTCAAGCAGCTCCTATTTAAGTGATGCCTTGATTGTGAACAGGTGTGGCAATAATCAGGCCTGGGTGTGGCTAGAGAAATTGAACTCAGGTGTGGACAACCACAGTTATAGTATGTTTTAACAAGGGGGGCAATCACTTTTTCACACAGGGCCATGATGGTTTGGATTTTTTTTCACCTTTAATAATAAACACCTTCATTTACAAATTGCATTTTGTGTTTACTTGTGTTGTCCTTGACTATTGTTTAAATTGGTTTGATGTTCCGAAACACTTAAGTGTGACAAACATGCAAAGGAACAGGAAATGAGGAAGGGGGCAAACACTTTTTCACACCACTGTATGTAACTTCTTTAGCATTTTTGTATAATCCCCAACCTTGTCTGTTCTGGTGAGGGCACATTGCTAGTATTTTAACACATACTAGAGAGTCAATTCACAAGGCTTTGACACCAGGTTGACACCAATCATACACTCATATGCCTCTCATTCAGATAGAAACAGTGTGGATGGAGGAATTTCCCCTGATTGATATTGTCTTCAGTCAGCTAGCACCTGTGACTGAATACCTGAACTGTGACTGCATTTGATTAGATGAAGTCCCTGTTCGTCCAATAATTTTTCATGTTCCTCCTTCAATTTTTCAATCAATGTTTGTCGAGCTGGGTCATGCAAACAGGGCCACCAAGGGCCCAAATTTTACCCAATTCAGAAGAAATCAAACCAAATTTGAGCCTTGTATGGCCGACTTGGGATACTCTATTTTCAGTCACAAGACTGTCATTTTCATATTTCCTTGGAAAATAATTAGCTATTTTTTAAAATAAGGATACATATTCTGGTGTGCCAGCTTTGTGAAATGAGCCTATGGTGGTATCCTGTTATAATTATGGACTTTAGAGGCATGTATAAAAGTAAAACATTTCATTGATCTACATTAAAATTCATAACATTATACAAAAACAATAGCATAATATAAAATAGGTAGGACTCAATGTGGTTCCCCTGCAGGGTGTAATCGATAATACTTCCTGTGTGACAATACTTGAAATATGTCCACACATGTATAATCCTCTAAAGCCCCATACACACGGTAGGATTTTCCGATGGATTCTGTCCTATCCTACAATGTTGTCGGAAAATCAGACCGTGTGTAGGCACCATCGGACAGTTTCCATCAGATTGTCTGACGGACAAAGTCCTATCTCCTGCTGGATAGATTTTTTGACAACAATGTCCAATCAC
Organism: Lithobates sylvaticus; assembly: GCA_028564925.1. Taxonomy (NCBI): domain Eukaryota; kingdom Metazoa; phylum Chordata; class Amphibia; order Anura; family Ranidae; genus Lithobates; species Lithobates sylvaticus. The sequence continues at coordinate 164,357,158 of CM053036.1, read as the reverse complement.
ACCAAATCCGATCGTGTGTAGCGAATTCCGACCGGACAAAGTGCTACGCATGCTCAGATCACATTACAAGACCAAAGCTGTTGGCTACTAGCCTCTACGTAGGTCTGTCGTAGGCAACAAACGTCACCACGTTCAGAATGATCGGATTTTCCGACAACTTTGTCCGACCGTGTGTACGCAAAACCAACATCAGACAAAGTATGACGGACATGGTCTGACGGACCTGGTCCTCGGATAATCCGCGCGTGTGTATGGGGCTTAAGAGTGGGTTCCACTTGTCCTTCTTAATGTAAAATAATTCTGCTCTACATGTTTCGCGACCAAGAACGTTGCTTCTTCAGGGGGTTTAATTTTTTTGCACCATGAGTTCCAAGGCCACAATACCATTCCCTAAGTAGCCACCAGAGCCATTGCACAGAGAGCAGCTGAAAATTATCACATTTGCCAAGATGTGGGGACATACAAGGTAAATAGCAATATAAGAAATTATGGAAGTCCACTAATCCTGCAATGAAACTATATAGAGCTGTCGCAGATCTTAAATCCTTGCTGATATATTGAAGGTAAGTTCAAACTCAAACGTGCATTGATGGGCAGTATAGTTATGCATGAGCTCTGGTATGCATGATATTCAAAAAAATTAGATGTCAATGTTACATATGCAGATAGCAAGAGATGCAAAGTGTATCCTGTTAAATTTGTTCTTAAACGACCTGGAGGATGGGGTAAACAGTTCAATCTCTGTATTTGTGGACAATACTAAGCTAAGCAGGGCAATAACTTCTTTGCAGTATGTGGAAACCTTGCAAAAAGATCTGAACAAATTAATAGGTGGGCAATTACAAGGAAAATGAGGTTCAATGTAGAAAAATGTAAAATAATGCATTTGGGTGGTAAAAATATGAATGCAATCTATACACTGGGGGGGGGGGGAACCTCTGGGGGAATCTAGGATGGAAAAGGACCTGGGGGTCCTAGTAGATGATAGGCTCAGCAGTGGCATGCAATGCCAAGCTGCTGCTAAAAAAAGCAAACAAAATATTGGCATGCATTAAAAAGGGGATTAATTCCAGAGATAAAACGATATGAGAGGAGTATATATATGTGGACATATCTCAAGTATTGTCTATTACACCCTCCAGGAGAACCACATTGAGTCCTACCTATTTTATATTATGCTATTTTATTTTTTTTGTATAATGTTATGAATTTTAATGTAGATCAATACAATATACTCCTTTATACGTGCCTCTAAAGTCCATCATTCTAATTCCTATTCAATTCAGACTATTTGGGATGTGGCACACTATTACTATGGGTGCCTTATTGCCACCTTAGGGCACTGCAAATTAATCTAGTATTCCATGGTATCTTGTTCTAAGCATCACTACTATCTGATACAGATTCATTCACCACTGTAGCTCAGGCATTGACTGGTAAAAAAAATATTCTGTCAGTGGGTACCAATGATCACATTAGAATCCACTGAGAATTACCAAAAAATAAATGGAAAACAAAAAACAAAAACACATTTATCATGTATTTCTTCCAGCACAACATTGTAAATCTACATCATCAGTATTTATTCTTCCACTTTAACCTGCTACTGAAATAATCACAACAGCAATCATTTTTGTCCTACTGTAGTTATCCAAAAATCTAATTTTTTTACCATGTTGAATTTAATTATGATAAGTGCTAGCTAGGACACATTTTAGATATACATCATTTAAACATAAATGTCCAATTTCATTGTCAAATTAGAATATTCTTTGCATAACATATTAAATCACCAGATCACTGTATTTACTTTTAAATTCACATTTTATTAATGTGTAACATTAAAAATGAATGTATTAAAACAAATTAATAAAACAACTGTTCATGTTAAATCCTCCATGTAACATCTTCTTAGAAGTCCATTAAATATTGATTTGGTCATTTGATAGGTTGTACAAAAATATCCTGATATGATAGATAAATTGGTTATTTTATGATGATTAAATGTTACCAAAATAAATAATGTAGAGGTGCAATGAACCTAACAATATACTTGGTCTTCACAGGCCACTGATTTCATTCAATTTTGTTAGGATACCCTTGAATATTTATTTTATCACTTTTTCAGTAACTTTAAGGGAAAAAGACTAATACATTGTTAATGCAGGACCTCAATTTTTTGTGCTGTATTTTTATATAACCATTTTTTGGCATCCATAGTTACAGGTAAGGCACGGGAGAGTTTGACATAGTCCCAGAATGGTTTCCTCAGCTTTGACAAACAATACAGTGTATTTATTATATATAAGAGATGCTTTAAACTGGCAGGTACATCAAGTTGCAGGAATAGGCAGCATAAAGAAATATGGATGAGCATTAGTAGCTCAAGACCACTGAGGGAGTAATGGTATCTGAAACACTGATAACGTATGAGACAAAAAAAGAAAAAAAAAGAAGCAAAACCTGTTGGCTCCCATTACCTTGTAAATGGACACAAGTCCATGAAACAAGCACATGTAGGAGTATGTGTAGGCAAGTTGCTTGATGCTGCATTACATTCTGGCCCAGGCTAGGGTGGGGAAGAGTTAATGTGAGTACTTCAGTTCCCAGGCTTTTTGGATCTAGCCAGCCCATTTGTGATATAAAAGGGGGGAAGGCTGAGATCCAGGGGCTACCTGTCAATCAATACTCTGCTACATTCGAAGATGACTGCTGCGCATTGCAGTCCGTCTGAGTTAAAGGGGTCCTGGAAATCCAAGACATGGAAAACACCACAATGGGCTATTGCCTTGTGGAGCCCATCAGTTGTAGTTAGGGTTAGGATATGGACTCTGTTCACATTGAACTGTATTGCAAAAACACTTTTAACCACTTGCCTACCAGGCACGAACACTCTCTTCCTGACCAAGCCATTTTTCAGCTTTCAGCGCTGGTGCATTTTGAATGACAATTGCGCGGTCATGCAACGATGTAACCAAATAAATTTTTTATAATTTTTTACCCACAGATAGAGCTTTGTTTTGGTGGTATTTGATCACCTCTGCGTTTTTTATTTCTTGCGCTATAAACAAAAGAAAAGGGACAAGTTTGAAATAACGCAATATTTTTTACTTTTTATTATAATAAATATCCAATTTTTTTTTTTAAACAAATTTTTTCCTCAGTTTAGACCGATACGTATTCTTCTACATATTTTTGGTAAAAAAAAAATCGCAATAAGCATATATTGATTGGTTTGCGCAAAAGTTATAGCGTCTACAAAATAGGGGATAGATTTATAGCATTTTTATTATTATTATTTTTTTTACTAGTAATGGCGGCGATCTGCGATTTTTATCGTGACTGCGATATTGCGGCGGACATATCGGACACTTTTGACACATTTTTGGGACCATTCACATTTAAACAGCGATCCGTGCTATAAAAATGCAATGATTACTGTATAAATGTGACTGGCAGGAAGGGGTTAACACTAGGGGGCGCTGCAGGGGTTAATATGTTCGGTATGTGAGTGATTCTAACTGTGGAGGGAGGGGACTGACTGGGGGAGGGGACCGATCGGTGTCCCTATGTACAAGGGACACACCATCGGTCTCCTCTCCTCTGACAGGACGTGGATCTGTGTGTTTACACACACAGATCCAAGTCCTGCTCAGTTACTGGGCAATCGCGGGTGCTCCGCGGACATCGCGGCCGCCGGGCACACGCATCGGGTCCCCAGCGACGCGGCGCCCCCTAGTGGCCGCAAAGTTAGTGCCGTCATATGACGGCGGCCCGCCACAAGAGGCGCACCGCTCCACCGTCAATTGACAGTGGGCGGTCGGCAACAGGTTAAGTAACGTTGAATCAGCTGTTCTGAGCCTGTTTTTTTACTGCACATGGTGTGATGGCTCATCTCTAAGTGGGGAACTGCCTTAATGTTAGACTTTCACCTGACTGCAGTCTCCGCCTGGTCCCTGGAATTGATGAGGGTGTTCCGTGCAAACAATACCCCCACGTGCAGGGCGAAGATGACCCTGCCCATATATGTGCTTGATTATCTTGGGAACAGTCCTTGGGATCTTTAATCACTATGCAAATGCTGACCAATAATGCGTGGTCCAGCTCTGCCCCCTTAAATTCCATTTTCTGTTAGTCATTAGAGATGTCCATTGTATTCAGTTGCCAATAAAAATGTGCTAGTGGTGGGAGGAGATGAGATTGGATCTCAACTGACATTACAGGTACATAGAGGTGCCTGTTCTGTGGACCATGGGTCACTTTATAAGGTAAGATGAGATCACAGCTTCAGCTCCATGCCTGTGCCAAGGGCAGAGTATTTGCAAGGAAAATATTGAGTGAATGCCTTGCCACTCCCTGCAATATCAATGCCAAAATGACTTTTCTCACACTGAGGAGTTCTGTCACTAATAGTATAGATCATAGTATTATTTCTGATTGACTGATGGTACCGCAAGGTAGCTTTACAGTATCTGCCATTCTCTACCATAACTTCACAGTGTCTCAAGTTGCTGCAGCTTTGTAAAGGAATGTGTTACATTTGTTGTTTTTTCTGTTCTGTCAAGGGAATACACGGAACTTTGAGACCAGTGTCACTTTGTGTGCTTTGCCACCATCCTATTCCCAAATCTAGGATTTTATTTTAGCCAATAAGGAATGGTACGACTTAGAAAATGTGAGATGCTGCAGTAAGTCATCTTTCAAAGAAAACTCCCCAAAGCATTATATGCAAAACAGCAAGTTAAAATAGCTCTCTATTTATTTCAAAAAATAAATAAACATTTTTTTCTAAAGTTTATATGGTGTTTTCTTATCTCTCGGGAATTATGACTCTTCTCCACTTGAGTAGGTATTAACCATGTAATTTAAAAAAATGCATTTATAATAGAATGTAAGATTTGTGTGCGTTGCTGAATGTTGTTTTGCTTTAGCATGATATAATTATAGAAATGTGCACCGGCTCTCACGTATGTTTTGGGATTGAGATGTGTAAAGGGTCTTGCATATTGCAGCTCATTTAAACTGGGCCACATCAAAGTGATGTATGTTACTTTATTCATATTCATTCTCTATTTACCTTTAGGGCTTGTATAATAATGCCGCACACTTGAAAAAAAACAGTGATACATTCTGGTCAGGACACTAACTGCATGAAGTTTACAAGCCCCCCCCCCCCCTGTATTTCATGTGTTTCCTATGGGTACTTTAGTTCTGCCCACACTCCAACGGCATGCTGGTAGTTTCATTGGATTTTTTCAAAATTTTCCCTAGTTATGTGTACTGTATGTGTGCATGTGAGGTAGGGGCCTTAGATTGTAACCTCCTTGATAGCAGGGACTGGTTTGAATGTAAAACATGTGAAGCACTTGCTCTTCCTATCGGCACCACTGACGTCCCTACCAAATGTTATGCCAGCCCTCGAACAATTTAGGCACATTTCGAACCTAAAAATCAATTATTCCAAATCATTTGCAATGAACATCTCCCTACCCAACAACCTGGTACAGCAATGTCAATCCAATTTCGCCTTTAAGTGGAAAACGGAAGCCATCACGTATCTGGGCATCCAACTCCCCAATAAGCTAGACTCCTTGTATGAAAAAATTTTTGCAGCAGATTTAAAAAGTCTACAGCAAGACTTAAAAAAATGGGATGTTCCTACTCTGTCCTGGTTCGGCCGGGCATCGGCTCTGAAAATGACGGTGCTTCCGCGCATTCTTTACAAAATGCAAACGGTACCAATTCGCCTACCTCCGAACTTCTTTGCAGCCTACAAAAGGCTATGGAGATCCTTTCTCTGGGGCTCTAAACAGGCACGCATCGGGTGGGGGAAATTAGTCCTACCTAAAACCAAAGGTGGAATAGGCCTCCCTGACTTGCAGCGCTAGTACTGGGCGACGCATG